>PVIA01005188.1:0-48501 GCA_004024845.1 Tonatia bakeri
GTGGACCCACGCAGCAGCCCTCCCCCTCAGGTGAACCCACGCAGCAGGCCTCCCCCCTCAGGTGAGCCTGGCTCCGAACCCCTCCCCTCAGGGTGAACCTTGCACCCAGGCTCCGGCCGCGCAGACCCGGCATCCTCCGGGCGCCCCCTCCCCTCCCGCCACATTTCCGCTCGCGCCGCGGCCCCTCGGGCTGCACTTCCGCCTGCGCCCCCTCCCCGGCGGCGCAGTCCCTGCGGCCCGGGGCGATCCCGGCGCGACCCTCGAGCTCTCACGCGCGGCCGCGGACTGCGCGGCGCGGGGACAGCGGCTGGGTCCTGAAGCGCCGGGCGCTCCTCCCCCCACGCCGCCCCTCCCGCCGCAGCCCGTCCCGCCGCGCCGCTTCTCGCCGTCAAGCGCGGCATCGGCAAGATGGCGGCGCCCAGGCCGCCGCCCGCCCGGCTGTCCGGCATCATGGTGCCCGCGCCCATCCAGGACCTGGAGGCTCTCCGCGCGCTGACGGCGCTCTTCAAGGAGCAGCGGAATCGGTAACGGCCGCGCGGCGCGAGCGTGCGGGCTGCGGGAGCGGCGCGGCCTGCGGGGAGCGCGCCGCCCTCCCGGCGGCGGGGGGCGGAGGTCTCTGCGGCCGGCCCGGGCCGGGGCCGGGGCCGCGGCCCGCCTCTCCCGCGTCGGCCCCGAGGTGCCCGCGGCCAGCGGCGCGTGCTCCCCACCCGCCCGGGCCGGCGCGCGGCGGGGGCCCGGGGGCGCCTGTCCCCGGGCGGCGCGGCCCGCGGCGGGAGTCCCCTCGGCCCCTGCGCCGCCCCCGGGCGGGACAGCCGGTCGGAGGGGCCCGCCTGCAGAAGCCGGAGAAGCCCCGCCTGGAAGTGCGCCCCCGACGCGGGGCGTCGGTTTCGGCCGGGTTGCGGGGGGCGCCGGGAGCGGAGCGCGGAGACTCGGGTGCGAAGCCTTCGCCCCGCGCCCGCCGCCCCGGCCCGGCCCTGGCGCCTGCGGCCTGGGGCGGCGTCGAACCCTCCTCCCGGCCGGCCGTCTGGGGCGGGGGACACTCCGCGGGGAAACCCCGGCCCCGGGCTGTCGGCCTGTCATCGCGCGGCCCGCCCCGCCCCGGGAGCTCCGCGCAGCCCGGCGGGCGTCCGGGAGGAGCAGAGCGCGGGAGGGGGCGCGGCAGACGCGGCTGGGCCCGGCGACCCGGGTCCTGTCGCCCCGCGCTGCCCCGAGTCTGCTGGGGCCGCGGGGCTGAGGGCGCACGGGTGACCGTGCGGTGACATCTTCTCAGACGTGCGAGGGGAACTGTGTGCGCCGCGGTGACGGGGCGT
This sequence comes from Tonatia bakeri, assembly GCA_004024845.1. Classification (NCBI taxonomy): domain Eukaryota; kingdom Metazoa; phylum Chordata; class Mammalia; order Chiroptera; family Phyllostomidae; genus Tonatia; species Tonatia bakeri. The sequence goes on from PVIA01005188.1 coordinate 1,311, forward strand.
TTGGACAGGAGGTGGCGGCGGCCGGTGGGAACGTCCGTTGGCCGCGCGGCCCCTAGAGCGGGGGCAGCGTGTCTGTGCAGCGGCGGCGGTGCGGGCGGTGCGGGCTCGGCGGCTGGAGAGGCGCCCACGGAAGCACGCGGCGCCGACGGCGGATCCCGTCTGTGACCTGTGGGGTCGAGGGCAAGACCCGAGCCAGTGCGCGGGGCCCCTCTGCTCTTCCCTCGCGGGGAGTGGGTGGGGTGGGGGGTCTCTTGGGGGCGCGGTGGCGAGGGCTGCGAGCCCGCCAGAGCCCCGGCCGCCTTCGTGGGGTGAGCAGGCCGGCGGGGCGGAGCCGGGCCTTCCCGAGGCCGCGCAGGGGCCCGCGGGGGACAGTGCCTGAAGTAGGACCCTGTCGGGGGGCGGGGTGGACATTGGACAGTGTCTGCCAGTCGCAGGGATTGTCGGGAGTCGCAGGGATTGTCGGGAGAAGAGGGAACTCAGTTTCCCCCACTTGGGCGGGGTTCTCCGGACGTGCCCCTGGGCCTGCGGTTGGAGACCAGGAGGGGTGCGGGATGCGGGCGGCGGGAGGCGGATGCGGGCCCGGGACGGGGTGCGGGCGGCGGGCGGCGGAGAGCCTTCGCACGTCCCTAGTTGCCCTCGGGAGGACTCAGGGTCCGCCGCAGACGCGCCCGAGGGAGGGTGGGCCGAGTGCCGGGCCCGGGTGGGACGCTGTGAAGCCAAACGCGGCCGCCGAGTAGCCAGTGGAAAACCCCAGACAGCGGAACACGGACTCGTGGGAGTACGGAGCGCCTGTCGGGACGGAGGCGCGCGGTGGCTGGAACGATGTGTTTTGCGGTTCTTCCCCGAGCTGATGCTGGAAAACGAGCTTCGGCCCGGCGGAGCAGGAGGAGGAGTGGTAGAAGTGTCACGAGTGGAAACAGTGACCCGGGAACCAGGCGGACCGGGACAACGGCCCTGGCTTCTCTCTCTGGACGTCGTCTTTCCCGCCTTGAGAGTGGGGCCGGCGCGGCCCGTTTTGTGTGACTCGTGAGGGTCCGTGATGGTGGACGCTCGGCACAGTGCTTTGTGCCCAGCAGATGCCGTTTACTTAGCGCCCGCCGTTGAAAGTTAACTGGGCTGGAAACAGCCAAGAACCCGGTCGTGTAGAATCTGCTGCCTTGTAGAAGGCAGTGGAAGCTATTTTATAAAGACGATAATTCTGATTTTGGGGGTTCCGAGGAAAGGCGTCCCTGGTTCTCACCGCAACTTCTAGCCAACCCTCAGGGAGAGGCGGCTCTCGTATCTCATCGTGGTGGTTTTAGGTGCGTCCACAAACTCTTTGGTACTCTGCCCTTCCAGAGGAAGAGTGTGGACTGAATTTAGCGATTTGCTTTTATTTATTTATTTATAAATATTTATTTATTTTTTTAGAGAGAGAGGAAGGGAGGAGGAAAGGGAGAGTAACGTGGGTGTGAGAAACGTCGGTCAGTTGCCTCCTGTACGCGACCTGACCAGGAATTGAACCGGCGGTGACCTTTTTCTTTGTGGGTCGTGGGCGCCCAGCCAACTAAGCCACGCTGCTCAGGGCTTGTGATTTGCGTTTTGATAAGAATGCTGCAGAAGGGATAGCGCGCGACTCCTGAGATCCGGGCATTCGTAAGAGGCGGGGCAGCCGCCGGGCTGGTCGGGACTCGGGCATCCCCCTAGAGAGAGCCACGCCGGGAGGAACTGAGCGCTCGCTCCAGCAGCCGTGGGGTGCATCCTTTCACGGGCGGTCCGGTCCCGCCAGGCCCAGCCTTCAGCCCTGTGTGCAGCGTCCTGGGGACCCTGGGCCAGGACCACTCCACTCGGACGCTCCTGAACCTCAGACCTGTGCGGGCCCTAACTGTTACTGTTTTAATTTGCTAAGTTTTGGGGTAATTTATTAAATAGAAGTGGATCAGTAATATCTCATTCTAAATTATTCATGCTCTGTATTAAACCCATACTCTATAACCCACTTCTTGAATACTATCTGAATCACTTAAATCCATAGAAACTGCTGATGGTCATAAAATACCAGTATTCAGATATTGCTCAACTATTTCTTCTCAGAAGGTGAATCTTTTTTTAAACCTATTTTAAGTTTGTTTTATACCTTTATTTAATATACATATCTGCTTTTTTAACATTTATTTAACAAATGATTTTTTTTCTTGCTGTGCTCTGAGTCTTTGCCAGTCATGTTAAATTCTTTCTGGAACAAAGTAAGATATAAGTATTTAAAAAATTCTGTTTTGGGGCCTTTTCCCAGAAGTATTGTTTTTCAACATTTAGTCATCTTTATGATGTATCTCATTATCTTTATGATGTGTCCAGACCGCACCCTGTGTTAAAATGTGGAACCAAGTGAGATTGATTGTCACACTCTATACCTCCATTGTCCGTTAAGTAGCCATTAGCTATATGTGGCTGTTTGAGTTAATTAGAAATAAGTAATATCAATAATTCTGTTTCTTACTTGCATTAGTCGTGTTTTAAGTACTCAATAGCAACATGCGGCCCATGCTACCTCATTGTATGCAGGTGTGGAATATTTCCATTTCGCAGGAAGTTCTGTTGGATAGTGCTGCTCTATAATTTATTTATATTTCTAAACAGGTTGTGTTCTGGCTCTTGTATTCAAGAAATCATGTAACACTTGGATGCTACTTTGTTATTGGGTTGGCCAAAAAGTTTGTTTGGTTTTTTAAGATGGTTCTTAGTAGCTCTTCGTTGTCTTTGAGTTCGTTTGAAACGGTTTGTTAGACTGTGCTGTGACGGCTGTCAGATCAGTGTGCATTCAAAAAAAACTTATCAAAATTGGTGAATTTTTGTGCAGCCATTTTAATATTGAAGATGGAAGACAGTACATGACATTTTCGACATATTGTGTTCTATTTCAAGAAACATAAAAACACAACTGAAATGCAAAATAAGATTTGTGCATTGTATGGGGAAGGTGCTGTGACTGATCAGAAATGTCAAAATGGTGGGGATTTTCGTGCTGGATATTTCTTGCTGGATGGTGATCCACGATTGGAAAGACCAAGGGAAGTTGCTAGTGATTAAATTGAGACAGTAATTGAAAACAATCAATGTTATACAGTGTGGGAGATAGCCAATATACTCAAAATATCCAAATCAATAAAGTTTTGGGTAAAAATGATAAATGTATCTTTTACTTCACGGAAAAAAAATACGGACTTTTTGGCCAACCCAATATAAATTCTTCTCATACTTAGGAGTATCTAATAACTCATTGTTCTTCCATCGGTAAGCTTCTTGAATAAGTGATCATATCACATTTCCTGTATGCCTAGCATCTGGCATCAAGTATACCAGATAATTATAGGTGCTTAACAAATTCTTGTGGACTTTTATTTTTATAACTTATTACCCATTGTGCATGCTTGGTCCTTTTCTTCTGCACTCTTGTGGACAATGCTCTTTTTTTTGTTAAGGCTTCTGTCAGTATGACTTATTTTTCCTCTTCAATTTGTGTTTAGTTGAAATTTTTTTTTTGTTTACTTTCAAGATTTTGTATATCCTGTAAAATAGTGCAGATGCTTCCCTCCATACTTTTGAATCCCTTTCCCTTATAAATTCTATGTTCCTTTTTAAAGAAAGCACTTACTACATTGTGATGTACAATGTAATTATTTACAGTGGTTTCTTGTTCTCTGTCTCTTTCCAGAATGGAAGGCCCATGAGGGCAGAGATGTTTGGCTTTTTCATGATTGTTCTGTTTGGATAATGCTTCTTGAATTCCATGTGTTTTATCAGTTTGGGAAATTTTCAGCCAGTATTTTTCCCAGTATTGTTGGTCTCCTCTTCTTTCCTTTCCTTCTAGAACTCCAGTTACACGTTTGTTAAACCATTCATTGTTTTATGTGTCTCGTAGGCTCCATTCTGTAGTTTCCATTGTTCACGAGCTTTTGTTTGAAAGTTTCGTGCCAATTTGCTGTAGTTCTCTAATCCTCTTTTCTGCTGTTTCATCTGCTGCCATCTGCTGTGTTCTCAGTTTCAGGTATTGTATTTTTCAGTTACTGTATTGTAGAGTTTCTATTTGATTTTTAAAAAATAGGTTACCTCGTTGAATTCATTGTGTCATTTATCCTCTTGAATGTATTGTAGTTAAAGAGTGTACCTGATAACTTTCTGTTGTCAGGTTTTGTCTTTTTGTGTGTAGTCATTTGGTCCTATTTTTTTTTTTTTTGAATGCTGAGTGTCGTGCATAAAAAATTGAGGCCATTTCCAGGTAGCTTCTCATTGGAAATATTTGAAAACTCAAAACAAAAACAATCTAAAAACTATTGTTTTCAAGAAATGGTGGTAGAACAAGTTGACATCTAACTGAAATAAAATGAATCTTGACCCACACCTAGCACCATTGGAAAAACGACTTCACCATGGGTTATAGACCTAAACGTAAAAACTAAAGCTATAATATGTTTAGGAGAACACGGGAGAACATCTTTGTGATCTGAGTGTAGGCAGACATTTATCTAGGGTGCAACGCTAGCCATGCAAGAAAAAAACTGTATCAAATTAGATTTTATAAAAATTAAAACTTGTGCTTATCAAAAGAAATGAAGACAATGAAAAGGCAAACCACAGAGTGAGAGTATTTGCAATACATGTATCTGACAAAGGACTTATTTCAGAATATATAAGAGTTCCTACAACTCGGTAAAAAAAACAGTTAAAAAATTAGGCAAAAAACTTATATGCTTCACAATATATAAAGGGCCAAGAAATACATGGTAAAGTACTTAACATCCAAGAGACTCCATCCCATAGACTCTCTGACCTCTGGGTCTCGTCTTCCCTGCCCCTGCTTGCAGTAGCAGCCCTGCCCTCCTTGAAAATCAGCGTCGTTACTCCTGCCAGTGCCGAAAGTCCTTTTTCACTTGCTGGTCCACAGGCTTGAGGCTGCCACAGTGACCATTCTGTAGATTCAGCCTAAGGTCCACTGGATTTCTCCCTGTGCCCCCTGACGAAAGTGTCCCTTGTCTTGGATCTAAGACTTAGTCCAGCATGGTCTAGAGTGGCGGGGGTGGGACACACACTCTGTAGCTGGGTCACTGGGAGTGAGGAGAAAGGGGCCAGCTCCTCCTAGGCTTAGATTTTCTCTGGAGCCTTTGGTTTGCTCTTGAGTGAGAGGTTTGTTGTATTTCCTGGGCTCTCTAGTCCCTATATAATAGCTTTGCATTTTCCTCTACCTGTTTCCCCCATGGCCTAGCCCCAGGTCCTCCATCGGCGATACGTCTCGGTGGCACCGGGGGTTCTGTGAGTGTGCTCACTGCACTGGCCAGCGTCTAGGACCGGGTCCTCACTGAAGCTCTCTTGCCTTCCCCCTGCCCCGCAGGCACGCACCTTTGTACGCAGTGCACGCTGTGCACAGCTGTCCTTGTCGGACGCCTGGGGGCCCTTCTGGCACGGAGTTCCATAGTGGCCCTGGTCACCACAGGTGCAGGCAACCTGGGCTCCCCGTCATCCTGCAGAGCTGACTTGCAGGTGGCCTCTGCTGTGCGGAGCAGGCCTTCCTCTTCGGTTTTAGACCTGATTAGAGCTGAGCATTTCCATTCCATGTTTGGTGTATGGAGAGACTTACCTTGTTTTAGAGGCGGTATATTTATAGTTCCAAGTGAGTGTGATTACATTATTTGGAACGGCAGGGAGGTGTTTGAAGTGTGAGCGCCTTTCTCGCGGCACTTTTCACTTCATCGTGAAATGGCCTCTTGGTGTCTCCCCGCTGCTCGGCTGCGGCCGCGGAGACCTGGGGCTGTCTTCTCTGCGGCGTTTCCTGGCACAGGCCCGGGTGGGGGCTTACCACGTGCCGGCCTGAATAGGGCACTGAGGGGCCTGTGCTGTAATGAAATAATCACTCAGTGCTGTCGCAGGGCCGGTCGGTAATGACTGCCCTAATTACTCAAAAGTTCTTAATTCCGTTTCCATGTTATTCTTTCATTCATTTCATCTCACGAATGCCGAGTGCTGTGCTGAGTTTAGTACTGCAAGTATACTGGATTCGGTACGAGTAACTAAGCTCACTTTGAACCACCCAAACAGGAATAGCTCAAATGCTGTGATAATAAATTTATAAATATAAACGTCTCATGCCTTAATTCCTTTGCTCATACACACTCCTAATTTGCCCTGAAGATTTAACTACCATCTCACCTCCCACTGAAAGTCTTTTTAACCTTCCAGGTGCCCCACCCTGCACTCCCTGCGGCAGTCTGTGCTCACCTTTCTCAGAGAGCTTCGTTTAGGGCCTTACCGTCACTTAGTCACCTCCAGGTCCTACTGAGTGAGAGCGGTCTGAAGTCGGTTCTAGTTACTGACCTCTGCCCACTCTAAGACCCAGCTCATAATGAGCACTTTGTAGCATGTTATTATTTCCTTAAATATTTGATTTTCTTGAGTCATTAGATATACAGTGAGAGTGTAGAAAAAAGAGTCGACTGAAGAAAGTACAGAAAAATGACCAGAGGTGACGATGAGTATGATTTCAAGAGGTGAAAAAGGTCTCAGATTGCGACAGGTATGTTGGCTGACGTTCACAGAGGGAGTGGACGGAACCCTTCAGAGGTCAGCATGCTGCAGAACTCAGAAATAAACCCGGCCATCTGTGTGTGCGCACAGTCACTCGGCTTCCCCCAGACGTGACCGCGCCTCTGGCCAGCAGGAGCCTTCGGATGCACCAAAAACAAAACAAAAAACGAAACAAAACAAAAAGCCAAAAAACCCTCCACATGAATTGTCAGCCTAGCTGAGGATGCCATATCATCTTGACTCACCCATGATTCAGGTCAGCTTTGCTGAGAGAGAACATCAATTAAGTTACACTATAAAAAGAACTTTTTAGAGTGATGACAGTTTCCTTTATTTTTATCTGTGCCATGAGCTGGAAGACCGCATGGAACTATTTGGTAAGGTGTTCTGACTCAACTTCAAAATACAGATGTGGTCAGTGTGAGCCACCCCTCACATTCAATTATCTTAAATGGACAAAGTAGACCGGAAAGGGAGCCAGCAAATCAAAATAAATAAGGTTAGCATTGTGACCAGTAGTGCCCTCAGAGGAGAGTTTCTCAGCTCTTTCATTCTTCCAGTCTTTTGTAGTGGTCCCTGGACCCAAGGGTGTGGTCACTGGACTGTGGGCAAGGACACTCACTCAAAGGCAGAGGAACCCTGGGACCGACTCCAGGCTGAGTCACCTCTGCGAAGGCCACAGGCCTCGAGAAGTCACATTAGTGTTGAGAAGACGATTTGACAGCAGGCGACGCTCATTATAGCCACTGCGTTTATTTATACATGGAGTGTTTGGAAGAGCACTGGGCATATAATGAGCCCAATTTAAGTGTCGGTGCCTTGTCATCACTGAGGAAATCATAAAGCTTTATCAAAAGTTATTTAAAAACTTAAGTGGTAAGATACGCCATTACACGATAGGAAACCTCAGGGCGTAGATGTCGGTTCTCCCCAAAGTGAGCTGTTGTTCCAATAACATTCAAACTAAAATCTCAACAGCCTCAATGGAATTTTTGTTAGATACAAGTTTTCTTTCTGTTTTTTTCCTTTTTACAACTTTCCAGTTACAGTTTACATTCATTATTGTTTTGTAGAGTTTCAGGTGTACAGCATAGTGGTCAGACAACTGTGTACTTTGCAAAGTGGTCCCCCGCTCTTCCCAGTGTCCACGTGGCACCGCACGGAGCTGTCACAGCAGCGCTGACGGTGTTCCCTGTGCTCTGCTTTCCGTCCCTGTGACTGTTTTGTAACAACTAATTTGTACTTCTTAATTCCTTCACCTTTTTCACCCAGTCCCCCAACCCCCTCTTTCCTGTGGCAACCATCCGGCTGTTCTGTGTCTGTGAGTCTTTTTCAATGTTGTTTGTTTATTTTGTTCTTCAGATTAAACATATAAATGAAACCATATGGTATTTATCTTTCTGTGACTGACTTATTTCACTTAGTGTAATTCCCTCTAGGTCCATCCATGCTGTTGCAAACGGAAGATTTCATTCTTTTTTATGGCCAAGCGATACTCCGTCGCATACATGTACCACAGCTTTTTTTATCCACTTGTTTATTGATGGGCATTTGGGTTGTTTCCATATCTTAGCTATTGTGCATATTAAATTCTTAAAAATTAGTGTTTTGGGTTTCTTTAGATATATATCCAGAAGAGGAATCTTTGGGTCATAAGGCAGTTCCATTTTTAGTGTTTTGAGGTGATTCCACACTGTTTTCCACAGCGGCTACGCCAGCCTGCATTTCTATCAACAGTGCACAATGGTTCCCCTTTCTCCATGTCCTCGACGACACTTGTTTAGGGATTTACTGATGGTGGTGGTTCTGCGAGGTGAGGTGATGTCTCATGGTGGTTTTAGTTTGAACCTCTCTGATGGTTGAGATGCTGAGAATCTTGTCATATATGTCTGTTGGCCATCGTATGTCCTCTTTGGATAAATGTCTATTCAGATCCTCTGCCCATTTTCTTTTAAAATAGATTTATGCATTTTCCTTTTTTTTAAAAGATTTTATTTATTTATTTTTAGAGAGGGGAAGGGAGGGAGGAAGAGAGAAAGAAACATCAATGTGTGGTTGCCTCTCACGTGGCCCCCACTGGGGACCTGGCCTACAACCCAGGCATGTGCCCTGACTGGGAATCGAACTTGCGATGCTTTGGTTCGCAGCCCGTGCTCAATCCACTGAGCTATGCCAGCCAGGGCTCATTTTTTAATTAGAATTTTGTGTGTGTGTGTGTGTGTGTGTGTCGAGTTGTATGAACTCTTTATAAATTTTGGGTATTAACCCCTTACCAGAGGTAGCATTGGCAAATACCTTTTTCCATTCAGTGGGTTGTCTTTTCATCTTGTTGATGGTTTCCTTTGCTGTGCAAAATACTTTTTAGCGTGATGGCACCTGATTTATTTTTTTCTTTTGTTTTCCTTGCCTGAGGAGATACATGAGAAAAAAAATACTGCTAAGAGAGGTGTCAGAGATTTTACTGCTTGTGTTTTCTTTAAGGACTTTTATGGTTTTTGAGTCTTTCATTTGTCTTTAATCCATTTTGAGTTTATTCTGGTAAGAAGGTAGTCTAGTTTCATTTGTTTTTGCATGTATCTAATTTTCCCAACACCATTATTGAAAAAATTGTCTTTACACCATTGTATGTTCTTGCCTCCTTTGTCATATATGAATTGACCATGTAGGCATGCGTTTATCTCTGGGCTCTGTGTTCTGTTTCATTGATCTGTGTGTCTGTTCTTATGCCGGTACCAGGCTGTTTTGATTCCTGTAGCCTTATAGTACAGTTTGATATCAGGTAGCATAATACCTCCTTTTTTTCTCAAGGTTGCTGTGACCTCAGGGTCTTTTGTGGTTCCATATAACTTTTTGGGTTACTTGTTCTGGTTCTGTGGAAAGCACCATTGGTACTTTGATAGGAGTTGTGTTGACTCTGTAGATTGCTTTGGGTAGTGTGGACATTTTAATAACATTAATTCTTTCTGTCCATGAGCACAGTATATGCTTCCATTTATTTGTGTTTTCTGTTTTTTTCTTCAGTGTCTTACAATTTTCCAAATACAGATTTTTTACCTCCTTGGTTAATTTTATTCCCAGGTATTTTATTTCTTTTTTTTTTTTTTTGATGCAATTGTAAATGGGATTTTTTGAAGCTATCCTTTCCAGTACTTCATTATTGTTGTATAAAAATGAAACTGATTTCTGAATATTTATTTTAAAGATTTTATTTATTTATTTTTAGAGAGTGGGAGGGAGGGAGAAAGAGAGGAAGAGAAACATTAATGTGTGGTTGCCTCTCGATGCCCCTAACTGAGGACCTGGCCTGCAACCCAGGCATGTGCCCTGACTGGGAATTGAACCAGTGACCCTTTGGTTCACAGGCCAGCGCTCTATCCACTGAACTGCACTAGCCAGGGCTGAACATTTATTTTTTAAAATATTTTTTAAAACTTTTTACTTACTGATTTTGAGAGAGAACAAGACAGACCAACAGACATTGATTTGTTGTTCCACTTATTTATTCATTCTTTGGTTGATTTTTGTATGTGCCCTGATGTGGGGTCGAGTGTGCAGTGTTGGTTCATTGGGATGATGCTCCAGCCGGCTGAGCTAGCTGCCTGGCCGGGGCTGAATGTTTATTGTGCACCCTGCTGCTGTGCTGAATTCTTTGATCAGTCCTAGGAGTTTTCTGGTGGAATCTCCAGGGTCCTCTACATGCAGTGGCATGTCATCTTCCAATAATGACAGTTTTACTTCTTCCTTTCCAGTTCGGATGCCTTTATGTCTTCTTGTCCTTTCGCTGTGGCTGGGACTCCCAGAACCGTGTTGAGTGACAGTGGTGACAATGAGCATCCCTGTCTTGGTCCTGGTCTTCAGGGGGACGCACAAGCTGATTTCCTCATTTCTGTGGGGGCTCCCAGGTTTTCTGGTACTGCCTGGCTCCCTAAGGCCTCATGTGGATCCTTTTCTGATTTTTCGGCTTCACAACCTTTCCCACGTGCCCTCAGGAAAATGTCTTACCCTCAGCTTATCTGCAAGTCCCTTTCCCCTTGATCTAAGTGAAGCGAGACCCAGGTGGGAGGACTTGCCTTTCCCAGAATGTCTTCTGAGCGGGAGGTGGTTGCCGCCCGCAGCCAGTGCGCGGCTGGGCCCGAGGCGTGGCGGGTGTGCTGCTCGTGGCCCTTGCCGCTCTCATACTCTGTCCTGCAGAGCCCCCAACTTTTCAGGTCCTGGCAGCAGAGTGGACCACACATACAGTCTCTTCTGGTGAGAGAGGCCTGTGGGCCACTCGCCTCATTTCTGGAAGAAACTTAGCTCCAGTTCACCGTCAACTCTGCATTTCTTCTGTCTTAAACCTTCGTTATTTTGGTGTTTGCGTGGGTTACCTTTTCAGTGTGCTGCTGGCCTTTTCTTTCCTTGACTTCCCTTCAGTGACCTTGACACTCCCTGCCTCTCCCCACACGTTGCCGAGTGCTACCCGGACCTCATTAACAGTGGCTGCATTCTCTCCTGTCCGCACGTGTTCTCTCTCTGAGTCCCCTCCTGCAACAAGCCTTCGGCCGCACCAGCTACCTCTGGCATCTCTGGGCCACACTGGAAGAAGAGTTGTCTTGGGCCACCCATTAGATACACAAACACTAACGAAAACTGATGAGCAAGAAAAAAAGGTTTTAAGCAAATTTACGATTTTGCGTTGGGCTGCATGCGGCCCGCCGGCCCACCTGCAGTGGGCTGGGCGCCCGAGGACAGCCTGTTGACCCCTCCGCTTCCTGTGTGCTGCCCCCTCATGCCTCCCCTCCGCATCTCCCTTCTCTGTCCGGCGTGGGTCTCCGGTCTCCCGCTTCAGGATGGTCTTCGCGCTCTTCAGTGCCTGAGGGAAATAAAGCTTTGTGACTCGGGGAGTGACGTGAGCTGTAGGTCCCGATGTCCGGTGAAGAGTGTCATTAGCGCAGGACATTCCTCCAGGTGCTGCCTGCGGCTGCTGCTCGGGCGTGTTACAGCCACGGGGTGAGAGGGCGAAGCCTAGTGTCCTGGCTGACTTCACGGAACCTGCCAGCCCTGCGGAATGCAGCGGTGCGGGCTTCAGGGACAGCCGGAGCGTCCTGCAGTGACGGGAGAGGGGAAAGGGTGTGACAGGAGAGTTTTGAGGTCTGCAGAGATGAATTTCAGTGTGTTGCCCCAGGCTGTTTCTGGCAGGAGATAGAAATGCTTTCTGTTTCTCCTCTATCAGCCCAGTCAGATCAGTAGGCAGGGCTTATGGTTTTAAATAACAACCAGTGATTGTTACTTTAATCTCTGAACTCGTGTGTATTTTAATAGTTTTTCTTAGTGACAGTGGTTGAACTACTGTAAACCACACATGCCAGTTTTTAATTAAATCTACGGTATTAGAATAAATCTTTTAACAAGTAGGAAGGTCTTAGCTGTGGCCTCGCAGTGACTAGCACTTGGCTTCCTTTCCGCGGAGTCCCGGGTGACGGCCGCCCTGTGCGGCGTGTGCGCACACAGTGTGTCGGGCCGCTCTGCCCTGCTGCACGTGATCTCGGGCAGTTTTCTATCATTTCACTCGAACAGGACTTGCCGAGATCAAACCTACAGATCTGTTCGAACTTGAAGGAGATGAAATTCTACCTTTTGTGTAATTCAAAGGCTTTTTTTAAGCCTTTTTTTTGTGTGTAATGTAACATTTCATTTACATGTTGTCTTCAGGGTGTGCATTCCTATGTAGCAGGAATGTCTGACGGTTGAATTTAATTGTCCTCTTAAGTACTTTCTGCCTCCTGTGAATGAAGCAGCTAAGCTTTTTCAAGTCCTGGTGAATATTTTGTGTTAGTTTGGTTAAAGCAGAAGTGACAGCAACTTTTATTATTAGTAACATTTGTGATATAGGAACGATCGGCTGGTCTCTACCAGCCATTTCTCTGTCGCTAGTCATTGCACACGGTCAGCTGTGCTGGCTGGAGGGGAACTTAGACTTTGTAGACGGGGCGCATTACGACTGCTTTGGATGTGTGATGCCAAAAAACCATTTAGGTAAATGGCCATTTCGAAGGTAAAGAAATATAGAAGAGAGTCAAATCCTTCCATGGTGTTTACTGCCAGTGAGTGAAAGTGTTTTGTATTCCTCTGGTGAAAGGGTCAGTGTGTTGTGTTGTATAAAGTACGGTGAGTGCAGTGCAATGTACGGCTGCTTATTATGTGACTCTAGAGGAAAAGGTTTTCCCCCAACTCTCTGAGAGGGATAAACACGTCTAAGAAATAGACGTGAGAGTGAGGAGACTTGAGATTCTTCCAGGCGACAGCTGGGTGGGGAGGTGCGCGTGGAAAGGGCATTCTGGCGGCGGGTGTCCGTCTGAGCAGACACGGGCTGGCAGGTGCTTGGTGTGTTCAGGAACCCATGGTGTGCAACCTGGGGAGAGCAGAGGACAGAATTCCTTTCAAGGAATCTAAAATACAGTTAGTTGGGCCACAACTCCTCTCCCTTGCGTCTCCTTTAAACGTAGCCGTTTATTGTGTAGTGGCGAGGAGAAACTGGATGTCTGTTCAATGTCAGTCAGGAGACATCTGCCTCTCAGCGTAGGACGTTTTCATGGTTTTGGGTCCAGGACACGTGCACTGCTTAACGGCAGCGGAAGAGCTGGGCCGATGCCTCTGCAGTCCCCTTGTCCAGGGGCCGCCGCTGGGTGCGCTGGTGCACGCTTGCGTCTGCAGGTGCCTGGCTCAGAGCGTGGCTCTGGCGAGGTTTGGGCCACTCACAAGCTGTGAACCCTTCCAGTGCCACTCTGAGTGTGCCAGCAGTCTCATGGCTGTGTTACACTTGAATTGTACAAGTGTAATTAGTGAGTGGATGCTAGTTTTGCATAATACATAGAGGTAAAGGGAAAGAATAAGACAGTTCTGTTCCGAGGGGTTCCCTAGGCTAGCTGGGGAGGAAGGCCGGAGGGAGTATGGTCTGGTGTGGGGGTGCCATTTCAGTCTTCTGGGCGGAGTGCCAGTGGGGCTTGTGTGGGAACTGGTTCCCGGGAGCTGTGGGGGGTTTTCCCCAGGGCCGAGAGTGAGGAGACTTGAGATTCTTCCAGGCGACAGCTGGGTGGGGAGGTGCGCGTGGAAAGGGCATTCTGGCGGCGGGTGTCCGTCTGAGCAGACACGGGCTAGCAGGTGCTTGGTGTGTTCAGGAACCCATGGTGTGCAACCTGGGGAGAGCAGAGGACAGTGACCACGATCCCAGTTTCTTTTCTTTTTAAAATGAATTAATTTGTTTATTTTTAGAGAGAGGGGAGGGGAGGTAGAAAGAGAGGGAGAGAAACAGCAGTGTGAGAGAGAGGGGAACACCGGTTGCCTCTCACACGTGCCCTGGCTGGGGCTGAGCCTGCCACCCAGGCATGTGCCCTGACCAGAAATACAACCAGCGGCCTTTCGCTTTGCGGGGCCATGGCGCCCAACTGAGCCACCCTGGACATGGCTTAGTTTGTTTCTGTACCGTAGGTACGAACCATTGTGTGCCAGGGAGACGTTGCCATGGTTACTCTTTAGTGGCTGTTAGTAGTTATTTGGATTTCAGGAATCTTTTGATTGACTTTAGCTCAGTTAAACATTTTTCCCTTGGTTGAAAGTGTAATAAAGGAAAAAGGCGTGGTGCATCGATGACAAATGAACAGGTAATGTTGGGAGTCATTCACAGGACGCTTCAGGAGCTGCTTGTTCTGTTGTTGGCACATCCGTTACCCGGTGTTCCCGAGAGCAGGGCTCCGCTCCTGTGTTGTTTAGCCTCCCGTAGTTCGGTCCCGAAGCTTCTGCTGTGCTGGATACCAACTTTGAGTCGACCGAAGGTTAAGGTTTTAAAGAGTGACATCAGGGGAGACCATTCACAGTAGGAAGGTGACATCCGTGTCAGCTGTAGCTTGCAAAGAACCAGCAGGAAGAAGATGAAATTGACTTCTTTATCCAAGGTGCGAACACACATTTCTCAGCCATCTACGGGGAAGAGGAGGCTTTGCTGTGGGTCATCGAAGATGTAGAGTTCTGCTTTTATTTGTGAGATTAAGTAATAACATTTCTTCTTCATTGTAGAAATTGGGGTCACTCATGGCATTCTTTGAAAGGTTTTAAACTTTTGGGTATTTTCTTAGCATGTTAGTGTCTGTACTGTACGTAGTGTCCTTACAGCTTTCTTGAGAATGTTCATGTGTGTTCCTTTGTGGCGTTTGTCACTAAGAATGGCTTGCGTGTAACTGTCTTATACAGTTACTGAGCTTTTCCTTTTTATTTGGACAGTCAATCTCTGTGACATTGAATTGAAGCTTCAGGATCCACAGGGAGGTATTGGCAAATTATTTTATGCGCACTTTCTCAATTTTTAATTGATTAATTTACACTCTGCCTCTTCCCCAAAACAAATTTGAAGCACTTGAAAAAATAAACACAGTTAAATAAAAGATAAGGGAGGGAGACCGGAGAGAAGGGAAAGCCAGGTGGGAAGAGGAAGGCTGGTGCTCAGAGTCCCTCGGGGACCCGCAGTGGGGAGAGGAGCTCTGGGTCTGGCTGCAGCTGCGGCCAGGCCCGGACAGAGACGGTCAGTGTGATGCGTGGTGGTTCCCCAGAAGCTACAGGCTCACTACGTGGAGCCCAAGTGCTCATGGTCCTGAAGCTCAAGGAGGGAAATGTCTCTTCTGGGCGGGAAAGGAGCGACAGGCAGGGTCTTTTTAGCACCTGAGCAAGCCCAGCACCGTAGGCATCTCCTGGTCGGTAGTTCTGTGTAAACGTGCAGCTCCCTGATGGTTGGCTTAATCCAGGGCGACAGGTGTGGCATTGAGATCATGGGTGAGAGCAAAAGCAGAAGATTCGTCTGGACAGAATTAATCTGCAAGAATCTCTCACACTTCCCCACCCAGCAATATTTCTTCTAATGTCAGAACATGGCTGCTTGTCTGGGGAGTCGTGGAATGAGGAAGCTGGCCTGCGTTAGGTGCTCTGTGGCATAGAAAAATTCCGGCCTTCCCAGCTTCGGAATGACAGTCAGTGCAGGCCCCGCTCCTGGCATGAGAGGCGTGTGGGGACGGCGATGCCTGGGGCCCGGCCACAGGCCCCTTCCCCCGGGCGCACGTTCTCCGTGGAGGAGTGCTTTCTGTCCTGTTTCTCTGCCTGTCTCCCGCCCCCATCCATGTAGTTGAATGAACATACATGCACGCATGTGTGTGCATGCACATGCTCACACGCACACACACATGCAAGCACACACAAACACACACTCTCACCCCGAGCAGGTGTTGCCAGCTTCTCTGTACCTAGAGAACGGATGGGCGACCTGCCTCCCAGGCAGTCAGTCCTTCATGAATGTCGTTTCTCGTAACGGTACACATGGGGTGCCAGGACTCGGCTGCACGCTCTGTCTGGAGCATGAGATGCAGCTGTTCCGTTCGGACTAAGGGCAGATGCAGAAGCACAGACAGTCCCCTGTCAGTAGGGTTTGAGTTGGCCCGGGGAGTGGAGGTGCAGAGGCTGGAGTGCTGCAGCCGGAGCTGGCTCTGCCCGTGTTTGCCCGTGGGTGTGGTGAGGTGCCGAAACCCCTCCGCTCCAGTTGCCTGGTCTGTACAATGGGCAGGACAGTAGTGGCTTAGTGCACGGATTAAATAACACCACAGGGAGAGGTTGGCAAGGGCAGTGCCTGGCACATGGCGCTCAGTGGAGGTAGCGCTTTTATTTTGTGTGGTCGGTCAGGGAGCTGGCCCAGACAGGCCTGGCCCACCGCCCCCTGGGAGTAAGTACAAGCCGTGTTCTGGACAGGACATTGGGAAATTAGGTTATTTTTTTTCTTGTTTGTGACAGTTTTGTCTTTTTTCAGAGAAACTGCGCCCAGGACTATCTTCCAGAGAGTCCTGGATATCTTAAAGAAATCCTCTCACGCCATCGAGCTGGCCTGCAGGGACCCATCCCAGGTGGAGCATCTGGCTTCCAGTCTGCAGCTGATAGCAGAGTGCTTCCGGTGTCTCCGCAATGCTTGCATAGAGTGTCCTGGGAACCAGCACTCCATCAGGTAGTGCTCTTCGTCGTTGCCTGTGTGCCTCTCAGTCCGCGTCTGCGTGCGTGCTGGGTCTGCCCGCTGGTCCATCTGTGAGGTGTTGTCTGGGCTTCCGTGTCCCCGGGAGCAGTGCTCTGAGGACAGGGTGGTGTGATGTGTGATGGGACCTGCCTGCTCTGGGCCTCTTAGTTGTAAATGTTTTGTTTGTTTCACTGTTTCGAGAGTGACCCCTATGTTTACTTTGAACAGGGAGCACAGTTTGCAAGCATCTGAGATGACCTGTCTTCAGAGATCTTGAGAGGGCACGGAGTTGCCCACTCCATTCCCACCCACTTTATAATGTGGTTGAATGCTGAGCAAGGGAACCGCTCAGCGCTGTGCATGTCCTTGTTCATGTTACTCTCCCCTCCCAGAACTGAGCGCCTTTCCTCTTTGATTTTATGGGATCTGCTTGTCATTAAACATTTTTACTTGCGATGAAGCCAGAAGCCACAGAGAGCACGCTTGCCTTTCTTTCCTGAGCTCGATGCAGACGAGCCTCCAGGCCTCCTGTCACTGCTGTGACGGGTGCGTCGGCTGCTCCAGAAGCCACTGCAGGGACGCCCTGCGCTGCCTAGACAGTTCTGATACCCGAGGCTGCGATGTGATTAATGGGATTTTTAAGATGAAAGGAGAGGGGGAAAGGCTAGGGTTGTTTAACTTCAGCTCAAACCAAACTGCCATCCATTTGCAGATAAATGGATAGAAACAATTATAATCTCGATTATAATAGTCAACAGTTTAAAAACAGCGAGTCTTGTGCCGGAGAGTGGGCTGGAGGCAGGCGTCTTTTGTCCTTTCTAGGCGGGGAGCGCTCTGGTGCGGTGGGGCGGGGAGGGGCAGAGCCTCAGAGCAGAAAGGGCCATGGGCTGGCCGGCCACCTGAGTGCTCTGCGGCCTGACTGGGGACCCGCAAGCCCGCCCTAAGTCCAGGCTGTGTACCCCGAGAGGCTCGACTGGCAGTATCCTTTGTAATCCTGAGCACAAACTCAAGAAATAGCATGCTGCTGTTTCTCCATTTTTACTAAAGAAGAACTGCCAGTCATGCAGGCCAAAGGACTTGTCCGTGCGCCCTTCAGTAAGAGCCCAGGGACATCCTCTGTGACTCAGGTGGTGGCTCAGCTGGGCAGCAGGCGCCGTCACTGTCCCGAAATGCCACCCCTGTGCTGTGAGACCCCGCTGTCCCTGGACAGGGCCCTGGCCTCTCTGAGTGCCGTTTCCTCCTCCACTGGACAGGCCGGCGGCGTCCGCCAGGAGTGCGGTGCGTGCCGAGCGAGCTTACTTCTGTGCGCACGCCCGGCGGCACTCACGCATCTGCACCTCGGACAGGCGCGCTCAGGACACCGGTCTCCTGGGAAACAATCTTTATATTCTTTTTTGAGTGCAGAAGTGATATATGTAAAGTATAAAAGCCCAAATGTTACGAAATTAAGAGCCTTGGCAGCGGTCTCCTCGCAGGGGTGTGCTCTGGGCGGCCACGGTGTCTGGACTGCGTGCAGCTTACGGTCGGCTTGGAGTGAAAATGAACGTAAGTTGTGTTAGTTTTTCTGCCTCTCACGTTCCACATTTGTACTCATTCACTGTTGATTTTAAAGGGAAATTCCAACTGTTTGGGGCATCAGCTCTCAGAGAAAACTGTTTTCTAGTCAGAAATACATCAGAGATTCTGTACAGGCTTCCAGGCCAACCTCAGCTGAAGCCCCTGTTTCTGAGTCTGCCAAGTTCAGATCACAGCCAGTGTTTATTTTGCTGGGTTTTCAGTTATTAAAGAGGTTGTCAAAAGTGTGACGCTGCTGGGGCTTAGACCTTTTCTCATCGCCTGTATGAACTTTGCACTTGCTGTGGACTAGGCTTGTATTTCGCCAGGAAGTGTGGAGCGGGGTCTACCACAGCAAAGCGGGCGGTCTTCGTCCTGTGAAGGTCCAGGACTCGCCCAGGGGACACTGCTGGAAGCGGCGACCTCCGCTTGGGAGTGTAAGCCCTGTTGCAGGGGTCACTGAAATGTTTCTGTAACAGGCCACGTAATAAACAGTTCAGCCGTGTGGTCTCTGTCGGAATGTCTCGGCCGCCCTTGCACTGTGTGAGCTGCTGTCCATAGCGCGTGACGGGTGGGTGTGGCTGTGTTCCATGACCTGTGAAACTAGAGAACAAGCTCTGACTCCAAAATACAGCGGTGGGACAGGCTTAGGGGGACAGTTTTAGACATCCCCCTTTAGAAGCAGGGAAAATGGAGGGAAAAAGGCGTCGCTGGTCCTAAGCAGTTTCAAAATCCCGTTGGGCAAACTTAGGTCTCAGGGCTCAGCAGTGAGCCTCTGTAGCTGGAGGCCCCGCCCCGGCCCCGCCCCCAGGGTAGGGGAGAGCAGCTGAGTCCTGTCTACAGCCTAGTCCCCACCTGTAGAATTCTGGGAGTCCGGCTACCGTCTTTCATTTCATCGTGCCTCTGTGCATTCTGTTCAAGCTGGTGGAGTTTTGACCAGTGTAACATTCTTGGAATCCCCGTGGGTCTCACGTGGATCATGGGGGTTCACCTTAGACGAAAGGGTCCACCAGAGAGCTTTCGTGGTGGGTAAGGGCATGTCTACTCCTGGTGTGTGCTGAAATGACTGAGGGGATGCCACCACCATGAGGCTGGCCAGCAGTGGCCACGGCTCTCTCCCCAGAGCACCCTTTTCCTGGCAGTCGCCAGGTTTCAGCAGCTTTTGCAGTCTGGGTAAGCTGAGTTTCGGAAATCATGGAGGTCTGGTTCCCTCTTCGTTCCTTTGTTTGTCTTTCCCTGTTGCATTTGAAGCAGCAGGAAGAAATCAGGCCTGCAACTAGTTCCTTAGAAATCTGTCCAGCCACAGTAGCCAGGTTCACAGTGTGTGCATTTGGCCTCCACGCACAGTTCAGCTGGGCTTTGACCGCCGTGTGAGAAATACGGCCGCCCTCTGTTTTCAGTAACGTGTTCCTCTTCGTGGCTAAGTCCTCACCTGCAGGGCCTTCCGTGCCCAGGTTTCCCCCAGAGTCTGTTCAGGGCGATGTGGGCTTTCTTGTTGTGCTCCTCAGAGTGCTCCCAGCCTCTGCCTGCTGTCCAATTTCAAAGCCTCTCCTGCCTTTTAGGTGTTTGTTACAGTGGCACCCCACTTCTGCTACCCAAATCTGTATGTTTCCTGTGGCTGCCATGACAAATTACCAAAACTAGCAGCTTAACACGGACTTACATTTTACAGTTCTGGAACTCAGAAGTTCAAATGGGTCGATGCGTGGCCGTCCACCTGGAGGCCTTTCCCAACCTCCAGAGGCTGCCTGCATTCCTCGGCTCGTGCCCTCCCCGGACTGCGGCCCTCTCTCGTCCTCTTACAAAGACCCTGAGACTATTGGCCCCGCCTGATACCCCAGGACGCTCTTCCGGTCTCGGCATCCTTAGTGTACCCCTGACTGTGGAGTGCCCTTTGCCCTGGGAGGTCACATAATTACAGGCTTGGGGGGGCCCAATGGAGCCCCTGGAGGACCTTGTCCTGCCAGCCACAGGAACTGTCACCAGCAGGCTCAGTGCTGTTTTGGACCTTTGACACGCAGGCTGAGGAAGGGGTCTGACTTTGTCTCTGTTTCCAACGTGGTGCAGGAACTTGGACACAGTCGGCGTAGCTGTGGATTTGATCCTTCTCTTCCGGGAACTGCAAGGGGAGCAGGAGGCGCTGCTGACAGGTGGGTGCAGTGCGACCTGTGAGTTGCCCCTGCCTTTGGAGGGTTTGAACACCAGCACTCCTGAGTGTCACATCATTCGTTAAAGCAGATGTTCTGTGATGACACAGAGAGATGTTGTTGGTGATGGTAAGGGGATATCATAAGAAAAGTTGCAGCAAATTGCTTTCTTACCTCTGTTGTGGGCTAAGTTGTGTTCCCCCAAATACACATGTTGAAGTCCTAACTCCTGGTTCCCCAGGATGCGACTGTATTTGGAGACAGAACCTCTAGCAAGGTAATCAAGGTAAAATGAGGTCATATGTGTGACCCTAGTCCAGTGTGACTGGTGTCCTTGTGAGAAGAGGACATCAGGACACAGACGCACACAAGGAGGACCACGTGAAGACACAGGAAGGAAATGGCCCTGCGCACTGGAGGAGGGCGGCCCCGCCCTGCCCACACCTGCCCCTCCTGTGGGTGCTTTGTAGCGCAGCCTGAGCCGGCAGCACAGGGCAGGTCCCGAGGGAGGTCCTGGTGTGGTGGGACAGTGACTGCGGGGACAAAACCCCTGCCCTCAGGGTGCTGACGTTCTGTCGAGTGGAGCCAGACACTAGCGATGCCAAAGAAGGACGTCGGGGAGCCACGATGGCGCGGGGGACAGCTCTGGCTGGCGGTGGCTGTCCGCGGGGGCGGGGGCGGGGGCGCCGCGCCCCTCGTTCTGCGGGCTGGGAGGCTCTCCTGCACTTGTTCGGGTGTTTGGCTCTTGAACTGTTTGCATCGATATTTCTCCTTTGAACTTGGCTTATTATCTCGACATCATATTTAAAAAACATAGAATTTTAATATATGATATCTTTATCCAAAGAACTGAAATACTTTATGGGTAAATGTAAGCCATTTAATAAGAAAATCGCAGTGTAAATATCTGGCGTATAAGCAGATATAGTTAAAAATTCTTTTTAGTGAAGAAAGTATAACATACTTCAACAAATACTTCTTTAAGTGAGGCATCTCCAGCTACATTTAAAGTGATTTGAGTTATAATTGGTTTATTCAGTATGTGCAGTTCTTAATGCCTGTGCTTATGTACAGTGAGGCCCGCTTGCCCTCGCGGGAACGTGCGGGCTGTGGGCTTCCCTTCGCGGGCCGAGAGGCTGCGGCACAGAGTGCACTGGGCGGAATCTGGGCGCAGAGGGCTGCCCGGCTCAGTTTAATTCTCGTTCTACTCTGTGATGTCCTAGTGTTTTTATTTAAAGCTCATTTGTTAAAATTCCTACATCTTTTTATATGATTTAGAATTCTTCCTTTGGGGAATTGTAATCATTTTTGAATTAAGTTATCTAAAAATGTACAAAGTGTTTGCTCTCAGTTTTTTAAAACAGCAGTAAGTTTTCAAATATTCTCAAGAACTTGATAGGATGTAGTGTTAGTTGTAAAGTGTTTTAAAGATGTTATAAAGTTATTTATGTAACTCCATTTTGTAATAAAACGAAAGCCTCAGTGCTCAACTTGGGGAATTAAAAATCAGCCGTACAAGACATATTTCACTGTCTCGCATGGAAAGGCTGCTATTTTTGAAGTCTGTGTGTGGCATGGTAATTCAGAAAGAGTTCAGAATGTCCTGCGTTCTGTAATTGCTGACGAACGCTGGTGTGGTGGCTGTGTGTCCCTGGCAGCCCGGTGGAGCCGCGGTGGGCAGTAGGTTCCCCCGCGATGACGGGCCCCGAAATGAGACGCCAGAGGAAGTGCGAGCAAACGCTGTGATTAAAGAGCCATCAGCCCAGCCGGCGCTCCACTCACGCACGCAGACACGCGTGCCCTGCAGTTGTCCCCGTGCTCTCGGCCTCATCAGCGCTTCCCTCTCTCCTCCCTCTCATCAGAGTATAACCTGCTGTCCTGTTTTGCGTCTGCAAAGTACCTTGCCCGACTCCATGTCCCCCGAGTCCATTTTCTCTGCACTCTGCTCTCTCCCACATTTTGTTGACACCAGATCCAAAGAAAATAAAGTTAACCACCTTAAACTGCGGCATTTAATGCATTCACAGGGCTGTACACCTACCACCTCTGTCTAATTGCATATATTTTTGTGCCCCCAAAAGGAAACTCTGTGTCCCCGACAAACAGCCGTGTTCCATTTGCCCGGAGCCCTGGCAGCCAGCATTCTGCATCTGTCTTTGTGGAGTTCCCTGTTCTGGGTATTTCTTGTATGTGAAGTCATAGAATTGCAGGATCTTTTGTGTCTGGCTTTTTCCCCTTAGCATAATGTTTTTTCAGGTTCATTCATGTTGTAGCATGTATCAGTACTTCATTTTTAATGCCTGAAGAGTATTCCATTAAATGCTCATGCCACGTTTTCTTTACCCAGTCGTTTGGTGGTGGATATGCGGGTGGTTTCCACCATCTGGCTGTTGTGCCGCCCCTACGCACGCGCACGTGCCTGCACTTGTCTGAGCGCCCGCCCTCAGTCCCTTCGGGTGCGTCCCTGAGCGGGGATTGCGGGGTTACTTCTATACATTTTTAAGGAAATGTCACACTTTTCCGTAGCAGCTAAACCACTCCACATTTCACCCACAGTGTACAAGGTTCTGGTTTCTCCACACCCTGGCCACAGTTTATTTCCTTTTGTTTAGGTTATAGTCCTCCTGGCGGATATGAAGACGTAGGAAGCTGCAGGTCTCTGGAAGCTCCATGATGATTGATGGCGCTGAGCCCGCCCTGTGCTTGCTGGCCATTTGTTAGTCCTCTTTGGGGAAACGGCCACTCCAGCCCTCCGCCCAGTTTTTAATTGGGCTCTTTGTCTTCTCGGAGAAGACAAAGGGTTATACTTTTGTCTACTCAAATTATAAGAGTTACTTTTATATTGTGGATTCTAGGAATTATGTGGAGTTTATAGATTTTGGGGGGAGATTTGCCACGTCGTTGGTGCTGTGTCTCCCAGCCTGTGCGTGGGGAACATGCTTATTTAGGGCTTCTTCGGCACTCCGGTCGTGTGGGTTTCCAGCAGAGCCCGTGTTGGAAGCAGAGTTCGGAGGCTGCCCTGAGGCAGGCAGGAAAACAAGTGGAGTTTTCTTACCGCCTTCTTGAAAAAGGCAGCTAATGATATTACTGAATTTTATCAGGAATTCAATAAAACTTGGAGTCGACAACGAAACTTAAAAAGTATTTACGGTGTGTTAGTTCGAACCTAATACAGATCTTTTACAAGGTATTCTGGTTCCTAATGGAGTGCTGTCTACCCTCTGTTTCTCTGTGAGAACCTTGTTCTTGGTAGAATTTTAGCAGGCGATCTGTGCCAGTTTTTTGTAACCACTTTTGAGGTAAGAACTATAATTACATTGTCAAAATAATATTTAGAGTATTATTTTCAGAGAATAATTACAGTGGTGTGACGAATATATTATGCTCATCAAATTTTATGTAAACACAAGCATGAGTTATTTTAATTGAGCTATTGGTGTTGTTTTTGGCCTTTACTCTTTTCTAATCTGTAAAAATAATGTTGGGATTTCTGAGGGGCTTTGTAATATTTGCAGTATTTACATAAAGATCATTTGATAAGCTGCTTGGTAACAGCAAACTGTCGTTTGTACTTGTCCGGCATTTTCTTCTCTCGTTTCCGGGACGTCTCTGACCTTTTTCTCCGCGGGACTGGGCGCTGGTGCCGAGTGCCCGCTCTCAGGCCGGCGCACATGCTTGCCCTCTGTCATGTGTTAGATTTTACACGGTTCGGTGTTCATACTCTAAATTTTCAGTAGAAATATAAATGTTATTTAGGACTGTAACATCTTATGATTAAAAATGAAGAGTTTTTTATTATAAACATTTTATAATTATAGAGTAACTTTTAAAAGTTCAGAAAAGAAAAACAATCCTCATTACCTGTGCAGGCTACATTAAACACACTCGACTTGTTTTTTAGTCATTTTTCAGGATTTGTGTATGTGGGTGTGTGTACGTGTGTGGCTGTGTCCTGCGTCTTTGTTTTCGATTATACTATTAATTTAGTTTTGAGGTTCTTGGCTCATCATTTTCTTTGTACACTTTTTTAAATTTCAGAGTTTCGGTTTTTGGCCCCAGCTTTGCCCCTCGCTGTGCACCACCGGTTGTTGGGCCGCCGCAGAAGCGGGTGAGCGGCGAGGTGCGCGGTGCACCTCGTGCTGTCGGTCCTTACAGCTGCTCTGCCCAGCGATTCGGAGTCAGCAGCCTGCCCTGCGCCCAGCCGGGCTTTCGGCCACCGCGGGTGAAAGGCAGGCCCAGACCCTGCAGAAGTCCGAGGTCAGAGGATGGAGGTCTGGGGCCGGATCAGCAGGCTGGCTTCTCTCTTCTAGCAGAGTGGAAATCTAGAAAGTTTAAGGTCTTTGAAAGTTCACTTGCTCTGAAAAATGTCTCCTGGTCGGTGCCTGTTGGGAATTCCTTTAATGGAGCAAAGTCTTTCATTTCATGTCAGATCCTCTGGTGGCTTTTGACCTCTGGTGATCCACTGTAAGCCCTGTCCCCAGGAAGGGCCTCTTTGTCACCTGTACTTACACCACTTACAAGGAGCATGTCGTGAATGAGTGACTGTTTCAACTTCGGTGTCCTCTCCTGTGAAGGGGGGGAACTCCTGATAGCTCCCTCATAAGGTCGTCGTGGGGTGCAGGGGACGTTGTCCACAGGGAGGGACCGTGACTCAGCATGTGCTTCGGAGTGCCCCAAGACGCCGTCAGGCTCTACAGGGGCTGATCCCGGAGAAGCGTGGAGGTGACGCTGGAGAGTCACCAGCCTCGGAGGCCTGGGGTGCAGGAAGGGGGGGCGGGGGGAACGCTGTTCCTCCGCGTTCCTGCGGCGCCCCTACTGCCCAGGCTGGCACTCTAAGGGCCCAGCTCTCCGTCCGCAGGGCAGGCACTGAAGGGTTTATTTGGAGCCGAGGGGCCCTTACTGGTGACGGCACCCTCTCAGAAGCGCCCTGCGTGCCCTCCGAGTGATGCAGCCCCTGCAGTCGGGGGCAGAGAGGGCTTTATGGAACCTTGAGCCCCGGCTGCGCTGCCGCAGACCAGCACCTTGTTCTTTTCTGCTGGTCGTCCTGCCGCCCTGGTGGGTGCGGTGGGTGCGGAGCAGCGTCTCGGTCTCTCCCGTGGGGCCGGGCCCCGCTCATCTGTGTGCGTGTGCGTGCGCGTGCGCGCGCGCCCTCGCCCGTCTGCTTTCCTTTACTAGACGGTTTTCAGGGTCCCGGTGTTTGGGCCTACTTCTTTATGGGGTTGCTTGTCTTTTCAGATGGTTTCTGAGGGCTCTTCCAACGCATTCTGTGCATAAACCCTGTTCAGCTGCATGTTCTGCGCCTTTTCCTGTCCTGTGGGCAGTTTTCTTTGTTGTTTTTAACTCTTTGTGGTACCTTTTGAGAAAAAAATGTTCTTAATTTTAATGTAGCCTATTAATATAATATAGTTTACCAGTGTTTTTCTTTATGGGTATTATTTTATGAGCCTTGTCTCAAAATAGTTCTTATTTTACAGTGGGTTTTTGGCGTTTTTTACTGTTTTACATGTAGGTTAGTATATGGACTTGAATCTTCTGTGTGTGGGAGCAAGGAGTTCAGTTTTCATTTTTCTCTGCTCACACCCAGTTGTCCCAGCCTTGTTTTCGAAAAGACTTTTACTTCCTTTCTGCGGGTTCATCTGTCCTTAATCACGTATCAGCGTAGGTTTGAGTCTGTCCCTTGTCTGTTTTGTTCTGTTGCTCCGTTCACCTGCCCCTGCCCCAGCACCGCGCTGTCTCGCCGCGGCTGCTTGCTGTCCTGTGAGGGCAGGTCCGCTCACCGCCTTGCTTTGAACCGCATCTCAGCCCTTTGGGCCTGCACACAGACTGCAGCGCCGTCTCTCGGGGTGCACACGCACACACGAGCTAGCCACAGTCTTTGGTGCGTGAAATCACGCATGCGCGCACACGCCCCTGTTGTGATTCAGATGGGAATGGCGCTTAATCTGGTCCTCTGATCCGTAAAAGTGATATAATTCTCCACTTATTTCGTTCTACTTTAATATTGATCTTATTTTTAGAAAATTTTTTAGTGGCATACATTTTTATTTGTATTTTTGGTGCTTTTATAAATGGTTTCTTTTCTTGATTTTTGCTCATTTCCTGTATATAGAAATATTATGCATTTTTGGATATTGACTTTACACCCAGCAACATTTAAAGCTCTCCTAGTAATTCAAACGACTTAATAGGTTTAAAATACACTTTCTACGTAGACTAGACAGGACGTTTCATCTGTTGGAGACGGAATGACAGTTCAGCTGCTCCTTTTCCACTTCTCGGGCCTTTCGTTTTGCTGTCGTGTTGACTGAGGTGTTCGGTGCCAGAGCAGCCGCGAGCGCCCCTTCCAGACCCCTGTACCCGCTCCCTTCTAGGGGGAGCGTCCTGGTTCTCTACCGCTCGCTGTCATTTGCAACGTGCACTGTGGGGTTTTTTGTTGATGCCTCTTTTTAGGTTAAAGAAGTCTCCTGTTCTCCGATGGCTAGGGGTTTTTGCCTTGTTTTAAATTATGAATGAATGAGTGTTCAATTTCATCGAATGTGTTTTCTGAGGTATTTGAGATGATCATGTGGTTTTGTCCTTCGCAGGTTAATGTGGTCGACCAGACATTGTGATTTCTAATGTTCAAGTGGCTTTTGGTGCAGATGCGAGTTCAGTGCTGTCACAGGACGTGTGAGATGTGGTTCAAAGTAACGGACTCACTCTGTCGGCGGGTCGCTTAGGACCCTGAGTGCTCTCCTCTCCGACACGGCCTTTTCCCAGCCGGCCTCACAGCTGTGCGGGCCTCGTAGAACGGTTGGGGATTCCACTCCCTCTTCAGCGTTCTCTGGGAGAGTTGGGTAAATTGGAATTATTTTTCCTTGAATGTGAGCTGGCCACATTCTAGGTCTTGGGTCGTCTTTTTAAGGAAATGATTTTGGGGACTACTAATTCAGTGTCCTTAATGGTTAGAGGACTCTTTAGGCTTTTCCTGAATATTTTACAAAATTCTTTATAGAGTCAGTTTTTGTTAGTTGTATTTTAGGGTTTTGGTTATTTTATTTAAATTTTCAAACAGTTTGGCATCACGTTATTTGTAATATCTCACAGTTCTCTTTGATGTCTTCAAGATCTGTGGCCATATGCTCTTCCATTTCTGAAAGCTTTTCTCTGTTGTTGGTGCCTCTCTCTCTTCTGAGTGACCTTCTCACAGGATGCTTCCATTGTGATTTCCTTTTTTGTCCCCAGGGATCATTTAGAACTGTATCTCTTAGTTTTAGACCATGGGGTGTTCTCATTACTTGGGGGATTTGTTTCTGTGGTATAATTCCAAGGTGGTAAGTGAACTTACGTATCAGGTTAACATTTGGGGAGAGTTGTCTGTTCCTCTGTCACGTGGTGAGACGTTGTCGGTGTGCCCGGTGTCCTTGAGGGGCTGCGTGTGCTGCGGCTGTTTAAATTCCTTTTTTATTAATGAAATTCCCTTATAACTTCCAAGCGTAGCTTCTGCGGATCACGAGGCGACACTCCTCCCACACTGGGTTGCTGCCGTCATGATCCAGAATTGTGATTCTCTGTAACTGTGTGACCTTGGTCGGGCTCCGGGTGGCCTCTGTGGGTCTTGGTCTCTCCTGCTCTGTGATGCGGATTTACGCAGTGAGCACTCGGAGTTTCCACGCAGAGCCTCTGCCACGGGACCGAACACATGTTTTAATTTAAAATCTGAAAATCTGACTTTTTAAGTCAGTGTGTACCAACCGTGATACGTGCTGGTGACAGATAGCGGCTTGGGGGCGTTTCGCGTGTGCCCTGTGGCACACTCGGCACCTGCGGCGAAGTCACGTTTCGGCCCTCCTGCAGCTCTGCGGCGCGGGGGATGCCGTCCCCGTTGTGTGCTGAGGAGACTGGGTCCTGTGAAGGTTAAGTAACTTCGCAGGTTCGTGTTAAGTTGGGAATTGAATTTATGTTTCCTTTTTCTTTTTGGCCTCTAAACAGTTTTATTTTGCTGTTACTCTTTTTAAAAAAAATAATACCTTATTTTTCAGAGCAGTTTTAGGTTCGAGGCAGAATTGAGAAGGTACAGAGATTTCTCATGTGTCTCCTGCCCCCACACCCACATGGCCTTTCCCGCTGTCCACACCTGGCCCCAGAATAGTTCGTTTGTGACCGGTGATGAGCCAACACTGGCACGTCATTGTCACCCGGAGGCCATAGTCTGCACGAAGGGTCACTCTGGGTGCATTCTGCGGGTTTGGACAGATGTGCAGTGATGGGTGTCACCACTGCGGTGCGATGAAGAGTAGTTTCTGTATCCTCTGCTCCGCCTGCTCGTGCCTCCCTCCCCTGACTCCTGGCGTCCACTGATCTCTCGACCATCGGCACGGCTTCGCCTTTTCCAAAAAGTCGTAGGGTCGGAACCACGCAGTGTGCAGCCTCTGCGGACTGGCGTCTTTCACTTAGTCATACGCACGGACGTTTCCTCTGTGTCTTCGCATGGCCCGGCACTAATTTCCTTTTAGCCCTGAGTACTGCCCCACTGCCTGGATGTGCCGCAGCTTACCATCACCTGCTGGAGGGCCTCTGGTTGCTTCCCCGTTGCGGCGGTTATGAACACAGCTGCAGTGAGCCTCCCGTGCGGGTGTTCGTGTGGACACGTTTCCGTTCCCTTAGGTGGACTCCAGCTGGGCGCTTGCCGGGCTGTGTGCGAAGAGCGTGTGTCGTTCTGTAAGAGACCACCAGGCTGCCTTCCACAGCGGCGGCCCCGTGCCCCACCCCCGGCGATGAAAGGAGAGAGCCCCGTTGCTCCCCATCCTCACCAGCGTTTCGTGTCGCCAGCATTCTAGCTTTTGCCCATGTTTTGCAGTTTTATTTGGTGAAATATATACTAAACATGTCAGTAAGATTGTTAATAAATAATGTTCAGATCTTTTAAATATGCTGGTATTTTTGCTTATTCTATCAGTTACTAAGAAAGGTATATTATAAATGCCCATTTTAATGTGGTTTTTTCTCTTTGTTGCATACTTTTGTCAGTGTTATTTTTTAAATTTGTATACTTGAGGCCATGTTAAGGTCATTCCAATTTAAAATTGTTTCATCTTTTTGGTGAATTAAGTCATTCTGAAATGACTTTTTATAGAAATCTCCAATGATGCTTTTTTGCCTTAAGGATTATTATGTCTGATTTTAAGTGGTCTGTGATGCTCTTTGCAGGCTGATAGTTGCCTACTGTATTGTCTTCACCGCGCTTTAACACTAAAAGCCCTGGTCTAGGAGCGCCTTTCTAGAGACGGGAGCGTGTCCAGGGTTTAACGTGTCAGCGGTCACCGGCACGCTTGCGTCTGCGCTCACGGTCTTCGAGGAGCCAGCAGACTTTGTCGGGGCTTTGTTTCGGTGAGGCACTTCGACATTAATGTCGTACACGAAGTTTCACTGCGGCGAGAGAACTGTGTAGTCACCAGAAGCTAACAGAATCTTTCTGCTTAATAACACTGGGGATATTTCTTGTTAAGATGTGTTTATTCTTTGTGTTAAAGTTATTTTAATCATGTATCTTGTTTGCTTTCCTAAATCCTCAGCTTTTCGCTGTGGCCTGCAGTTTTTAGGCAACATCGCCTCGCGAAATGAGGATTCCCAGGCCGTCGTTTGGGTGCACGCCTTCCCAGAACTCTTTCTGTGAGTATATTGCTAGGAGTTTTTCTGACTTCTGAAAGACAGTGGTTAATATCATTCCATCCAATGAAGTTCAAAAATAGGAAAAACGAACCTTTGCTAACAGAAACAAGGATTGTGGTTTTCCTGGGTGCCGGCGGTGGCGGGTTCAGTACCGGCTGAGAGGGAGGGGGCACGCGGGTCCTTTGGGGTTCCTAGAGAGCTCCGCAGCCTAATCTGGCTACGGAGGTGTGTACACACCTACACATTTATTGGTTTTTGATTTGTGCCCTTTGTTGTATGTCGGTTTCACTCTAAGAAAATAAAAGTTTGGGTTAAAATGAGAAATACTGTTCTAATGGACATGGTAATCTATAAGAAGAAGCCGTAATGTTGGCGTGTGGGCGACGAGTTGATCTGTGTGTGCCGAGAACTTACCGTGTGCTCGGCACAGAGCCGCGCGCTTCAGGCGCTGTGGAGAGCTGTTGGCGTGCGCCCGCGGGCCTGGCCCGTCTCCTCCTCAGTTGTGTGCGGGGCGGGAAAAGGCGGGTTGGGGGCGGAGGCGGGGTGGGGAGGGGGAAAGCCCTGTTGGGGAGCAGAGGCCTGGCTTCTAACCCAGCGGTGTTGCCACCAAATGGGGTGACTTTGGTGGTGGCACAGAACGAGCAGCAGGATAGCAGCTGTTGCTCGGGTGCCCTGAGCCGGGCGTGTCTGTATATTTTCCCCGTTCCGTGCTCAGCCCTGCCCGGTGAGTGGTGGTGAGGGAGTGGACAGGTGCGGGAGCCAATGTGGGTGCTGGTCATTGGCAGAGCTGGGGGTAAATGCCGCGTGGTCTTGGGTCCGGAGCCTGCGCTCCTCACCCACCTGCTGCCTGCGCTCTTTGCTGCCTTCCCTGGTCGCACAGGTGTGTCTCGGCCACTGTAAAGTGTAACTCCCATGTTCCTTTGGCTCACTGAGTACAGCTGCCACTCAGGTTGCTGCAGGTAACTAGAGTGGAAGGCACCTCTGTGTCTGTCGTCTTTGTGATTACTAATAGTTGAGCTTAGAGGGAAGGAAAGAATTGTGGGACTCAAGCTACAGAAATAAAAATTACTTATTTTTGGGAATCCATTCCTTTAAAACATTTTGGGTGCCTAATACCTGCCAGGTTCTGAGCGAGATGAGCGGCATTGGGGCAACTTGGAGACACTTTGGTGTTCCCAGCGAGCTCGTGCTGTGGTGGGGAGGAAAGGGACAGGCGCCCATATTGTCGCCCAAGAACTGGCCCAGCCACATAAACCGGTGTCACGGCAATGCGGGCGAGGGCTCTCGTGCGGGCGCAGGTGCTCAGGGAAGTCGTGACAGGTTGCCCGGTGCTTCCCGTCTGTCCCCTTCAGCCTCAGAGGCCCTGTGAGGTGGGTGAGGAGGTCTCTTCCCTGTGTCCCATTTTTATGTCATAAAGCCCACGGTACGAAGTCAGGTGACATAACTCCTGACGGGTCTCGGAGACAGGTAGACCCAGATTTGAATTCCAGCTTCGGCTGGTACTGGCTTTGTGTTTCGGGCAGCTGCCGTCAACACACCCTTTATCTGAAGTACGAGGCTAATGCCTCCTCCAGAAGAATGAAGAATGAAGTGCTACCATTGTCCCTGCCCCGTAACAGAATCGGCAGTGGCTAAGGCGAGAGCTTCCCGGGCGCACGAGGCGGTAGGAGGTGGGCCGGGGCTGGCCCACGCTGAGGCTCCTGGCTCTGGTTTGTTTGCTTCCTGCCCGGCACCACCTTCCCGTAAGCACCCTGTGCTTCGGGCCTGCTGGTGGGTGCCTTGTGCTGTGACTCATTTGATACTTTCTGTTTTTACAGTGAATAATGTACTAATTTCAAAGTGCTGGAATTCTTCATTAAATTCTTAAAAATTCAGTGCCCACTGTATTTGTTAATAGGATCATTGTTATGTGTATGCTGCAGTCATATTTTGTTGTGTTGTTAAACTGGGCTAACACTTACTTCTTTATTTGGAAGGTCTTGCTTAAATCATCCAGACAAAAAAATTGTTTCCTACTCGTCAATGATTTTGTTCACGTCCCTTAATTCTGAAAGGATGAAAGAACTGGAAGAAAACCTCAACATCGCGATCGACGTCGTAAACGCTCACCAAAAGCAGCCTGAGTCGGAGTGGCCGTGAGTATCTCGTTATGTTTGATTGCTGAGGAGCCCTCTGACAGATGGCTTTCCTTAGAGAAGTTTTAAGTAAAAACTGGGATTATAGGACCTGGGCAGTAAGTTGAAACAACGCAAGCTGACAGAGTAGGAAGGGCTCCTCGGCAGACCCTGGAGGCTCTGAGGGAGGTGGCCGCGCGGGTCCCTGGAGGACCGGGGAGTTTGGAGGCGGGGGAATGGCGCAGCGATGCACACGCGGCTCGGACGCCGTGGCTGCGGTGGGCGGCTGCAGTGGGCGGCCCGTCGGAGAGCGGAGGGTGGTGCGTGTGTGGTGGGCACCGTGTGGATGGTGGTTGGTGAGCACACTGTGTATCATTTCGTTCCGTGCAAGCGCGTCGAGGCTTGTTTGCGGCCTGACCGCTGCTCTGTCAGGACAGCGGTCCGTGTTCTTGAGAGCCCGCGTGCTCTGGTTCCGGGGGGTCCTCTGCGGCTGCCTGTCACTCAGGGCTTCCGTCCCCTCGGCGGCCCCGTCCGGTCGTCCGTCACCGAACGTGTGTGGTTCCCCCTCTCCCTTCGGTTCCGTCCTCGTCGTCAGACACGTGTGTCTGTGACTGCTGTGTCTTCTGAGGAGTCATCAGAAATAGTTGTTTTTACTTGTGAGTGCTCTTCTCCTGCTCTCTCTAACACCTGTTTCTGTGTCCGGTTTCCACGCAGTGGCGTGTGTTCAGGGTTGAGATGGTCTGGGGGGAGCCTTGAGCTGCCCGGGGACCCACTTGAATTTCACAAGCGAGGCATGAACTTGCCTCGTTTTCGTCTCTTTTACTGTGCATTTTCTTGTTCTGTTGAAATTATACCTGATTTTAAAATACTTTTTATTTCTGAACATTTATTATACTTGAATTACCATTTGCACACAAGTAGTAGTTGGTACAAAAATAATTATGTAATTGTGCTTGACTTAGAAACCCTCCCTCAGAATCCAGTGTTTTAATGTGACGGATGAATCACTGGAGTCAGGTTACTGAGAGAAAGTTTCTGCAGCGGGATTCTGTTTTCATTTGTTACATGTCTTGGATCTGTGTTTTAACCATCTGGAATAAAGGGCAAAAGTTGCAAAGGGCAAAATAGAAGATCTCCTCAGGTTAGCTCCAGTTCAGGTTATCGAAGGTCACCAGATGGGGTCAGACGGGAGCGAAGGGCGGGGTGTAGTGGGCAGTGTGTCCCTGCAGTCCCTTTGCCGAAGGCTGTGACTTCTGTGAGAGGAGCTCTGCGTCTGGTAAACAAAAATGGGACCACAGACTGTCCCGAGGTGTCCAGCTAAATTGTTACTCTTCGCTGTTAAATCTGAACCCACCCCTGAACACTGGGAGGAAACCCAGTTCGTGCCCTCCCCCCGCCCGGTGCGTGACAGCTGATGGCCAGCGCACAATGGCCCGGGGCTGGAGTGCGAGGTTTGGTGTCTTTTCTTGGAAAGGGGCAGGTGTGAGGTTTCAGTGCCTCTGGGTCTTCTTGTTTTGGCCCACGCAGGAAAGCGTAGGCAGGAAGGCTTTGGCACCACTCAGTTTGAGTTATTGGGATAATGTCCTTCTAAAAATGCTGTTTCTCTCGTTTAGGGTGTGAAGGGTGTGTTTGTGTTCTCAGATAACCTGCTGGACCCGAGGGTTGAATTGTGGCATTTGAGTCCTTGGAAACCGGACGGTCCCGCGTGTGCGTCGGTAGGTTGGTGAGGGACGGGTGGGGCACAGCGGGACCACCGCCTTGTGCCGCCCTGTGATGGGGGTGCGGTGTGGGGGCATCTCATAGTCCCTGGCTGCGATCCTGGGACTGTGTTTTGCTGTCCTGCGCACATGAGAGCCCTGAACCGTCAGTCAAGGTTACCCCATCTGACCAAGGTCACAGGGCCAGTGTAGAGAAGAGGCAGGGCTGGCAGACCGCACTTGAGGCTTCCGCGTTTATACTCTGCTACATAGTCTAAGAACGATCAGTTAGGGGAGGAGGCCCGAATTCAAAGGTGAGGTATGAGTTCTTTTAGTCTTGGCCTCTTTCAGCGTAAACTTTATCATGGTTTCCCTACAAAAACAAATTTATGACTCTGAGTATTGCTTTTGGGTCATATTTAAGTTATCTAGTTGATTTATTTTGCATGACAAAGTTTCACTCCCGGATTGCTATCTCCTTTGCTCTAGGGTGTTTCTTGCCCTATGCATATAAATTTTACTGTTTCTATGCCCATAAAGATACCAGGGAGATGTACTAAGTGTCCTTCCTGTTGCTGTTTGAGCCTGCTGCCCCTCCACTGTCCTCACCGCACTCTGATTTCATAGCATTCAGCGCTGGTCTGCGAGACTGGGCTCCCCGATGGGGGACTGAGTGTTGCCCATCCTCGGACCTTCCCTGGGACAGTAGCTGGCATGTGATGGTCATGGCATTGTTCGTCATTCTCCCGAGTCTTAAGTGCCAGAAGCACGGCTCAGAATGCACGTGCACGAGAGGGAATTTACAGGCTTACGGAACTGAGAAGCCCTAGAGTTTGCTGGGGTTCCAGGCACACTGGGCCCCAGGGCGGAGGACGCACTGGCGCCGGCTCAGCTGTGTCTTGTTCTGTGCTGGCTGCACCCTCGGACACCTTGCTGCTCCGTGGTGGCACCTGCTCTTTGCGTCTGCCCCAAGGGGCTGTGGCCCTCGGCCAGTCTTCAGATGCCTTCTCCGTCATTGCTCACCCTGGGCATCCTTACCGAGTTCCACAGCTTAAATTTCCTTTCTAAGCTGATGATTTCCAAGTGTGTGCATCTGGCCTTGACCTCTCACCAGGGCTCCAGACTTCCATGTGTGCCTTCCCGTTGCAGGCTTGTGACATCTCACACTTAGGAAAGCTTTGGGTTCCCTGTACCCTCAAAGCCTGCTGCTGCTCTGCCAGTCCTTACTGGTTCCGTGACCAGTGTCTCCAGTCCCCCTGCTCTGAGTTCCGGACCCTGCTCATGCCCTGAACCTGAGGGTCAGCTCTGATTCTCTGCTCTCACGGGCTTGTGCTCCTCAGTGCTGTCTGCACACTGTGTTCCAAGGTCATCTGCCACGGCTACTCAAGGCCCCGTCATCTCTCTTGTAGACAGCCTGCTGCTTAAACTTTCTCACTGCCCTTTCTGCCTCTCAGGCCCTCTGCATCCCCACACAGCACCCAGGGCGACCTTTCAGAAGGTGGCTGTAGAGCCTGCCACTCTCTGGCATAAAGACACCAAGGAGCAAATTCAAAGCATCTTATTTTGCCGTGTATACTGTGTACTTTTTTGCCCTAAATTTTGAGAGAACAATAAGGATGCACATTATACATGAGTATAATGATTATATGCCGTGGGCAGAATCCGTGTATAATGTGCACAAAAACGTAGGCGTGCATATTATGTGGCAAAATACGGTGCTGGGCCTGTCCTGGCTCCTGACAGACCTCCCACATCCTGGCTCTGACCACCGTTCCCTCGCTCCTGGACTCCCAGCTGCTCCTGCCTCCTTTCTTCGAAGACCTGGGCTTCGTTCTTTCCAGAATCTGACCCCTGCTCTTCCTTCTGCTTGGCGTGGCCTCCTGCAGGTCTCCGCACAGCTGTCTGCCCTGTTCTCCACTCCCGCGTGTCCTCACAGAGCACTTCCTGTTGCCATACGAGGACTGGTGTCCCTCTGAGCTGTATCGGGGTGCTCTTCTTTGTGACTAATGGCACTCAGCATGACTGAGAGTCACATATTCTATTATTTTCTCGTTTGTGTGTTGCTGCCATGCAGGACTAGCCCCACAGTGCTTGTGATTGGCCGTGAGAGCGTGTCGGCAAACTGGGGGCTGTGGCCCGCCCAGCCCACGGCCTGTTTTTGTTAATATGCTTTTACCGGCCCACGCCGTGCTCCGGAGCTTCTGCGCCATCTGTGGCCATGGTCCCACAGCCACTCGGGCTCAGGGGCAGGGCCCACGCGGCCTAAAGTGGTTACTGCGGGGCCCTGCGTGGAAAAGTACCTGTTGCGTCGTCTTCGGTGGCCGAGTTGGGTGACTGGTGGTGTCCTTGGCTTTCAGGTGCCTCCGGCTCGTGTGGTTCCCAGGGCTCCTGGAGAGAGGCTCCCAGAGGGTCCGTCTCAGTCTCCCCTCGAGCCCTGCGCAGGCCCACCTCAGAGACCCTGCCGCGCAGGAGCCTCGTGCAGGGTTCGGTTCCCATGCGTGCTGAAGTCGCCTGCGCCGTAGTCTGTTCAGTGTGCTTCTCAAAACGTCTGCACGCAGTTCTGACTGGCATTTGCATGTACAGTGCAACTTGTGATTTTTTGTTGCATGTACATCTTTTTGTGACGTGTTGGAATACTTTGGGATGTAAGGAAGTATTTTTTCTTTGTGAAGTTTGGGCGTTAGGAACAAAGAAGTCTTCTCCAGCAGAAGCGTTAACTCGCTAGATCTATGCAGATCTTCGCACAGTGTGCGAGCGGCCCTTGTCAGCTCACGTCCTCGTCCCAGGGCCCGGGGGCCACGTGTCGGCCTCTGTGGTGCAGCTTTGGGAGCCCTGGGGCTGATAGCCCCCGCTGACAGGTTTGGGCTCATTCTTGAAAGGAAAATCTTCTGTTATTCAAAGAAGGAAAAGGGGATCTTAGGCAGGAAAAAATTGGCAGCCGTCTGCAGGAATTTAGTAAATGATGAATGAATGAAGGAATCATTTTCATTGTCTGTACTGCTTTCGAAGTTAAATATTGTTTAATTTCTCTTACTTGGTTGGAGTTGCATTCTGATGTCATTACTAGAAGCAGGAGGAGCCAGGACCCTGGGATGCCGGGACTGTGGATACCGAGCCCGGTGCTGCTGCCCGTGGTGCCAGCTCTTGAGGCACACACGCCCGGCTCTCTGACTCCAGAGTCCGCGCCCTTCGCCCTCAGAGCAGCGGCTGCTCTGCCGGCCGGCGGCCGGTGGAGGCGGGCGGTGGGGCCGCGCCTTGTGTTCAGGGTCCGGGGGGTTCAGCTAGTCTGCTCTCAGAGATTTGTCCCTTCTGTTTTCCAGTTGAAGAATGCTGTCATTGAAGTATCAGACTGTTGGTTACCTATCTTACTGTTTCGTTTAACCCACTAGAAACGTTCCGTAACCAACTGGAGAAGCAGGTCATTTGCTGCGGCAGCCTTGTAAGCGTGTCCAAGGGCTGCAGTAAGCACCCAGGGCTGGAGCTCCCAGATCTCAAAGCAACTGGGAGGGTGGTGTTCATTTTCAAGAGTGTGTTTAAATCAGATTCTTTATTTATGATCAGTGAGGTGTAAAACATTTTCTAGGGTTTTGCAGTCAGTGAAATTTATTTTGTGTTATAAATATAGCTTTGACACGGTATCCTTGTGAATGGGAATGGAGAGAATAAATGGCTTTCATTTTTAGAAAATTTCCCTCCAGGGGAGCGTGACTTTAGGGCTTCCCAATGACAGGGTCACCGTTGCTGGTCTTTTTCCACGTTCACCACTTTGCACTGACACAGGAACACTGTAACGTGGGTGCGACCGTCTCTCTCAGTGGTTCTCACGCTTCAGAACCGCTGTGCGCGGGCAGGGCGGGAGAGACGGGGAGGGGCCTCGTGTG
Source organism: Tonatia bakeri (assembly GCA_004024845.1). Taxonomy (NCBI): domain Eukaryota; kingdom Metazoa; phylum Chordata; class Mammalia; order Chiroptera; family Phyllostomidae; genus Tonatia; species Tonatia bakeri. Next base: position 38,934 of record PVIA01005188.1, read on the forward strand.
CCGCGGTTCCCAGCCGGTGTGGGGGCTGGTGAAACCTCGGCCAGCACTTCGGCACCGACAACTCGCTTTGTGAACTCCGGCTGCTCTGTAGCCACCTTTAATGAGGAATTTCCTCACTAAACAGAGCCCTCTGCCGCCAGCGGCCCGGGATGTGTCCGCTCTGCCACCAGCGTGGGGAACGAGCCTTCCCGTGCCCCCGTGCCCGCCTGCTTCCTGCGCCTGAGGGGAACTCGGCCCGCCGACGAGCGCACGCAGACCCAGGACTTGGAAAGGGTCGCATCTCTGGCTTTTTCTTTTTGCCAAATGAAGAGTGTTTGTCCGGTGCCTCTTCCACTCCTCCTCCTGCCTGGTGGAGGGGATGTATGTTTGACCCTCCCCAAGGCAGCGTGCTCTGCTTTCCCCAGCGCCGGAGTGTTTACCGATGGTCTCTAGACACCCTTCGGCGTTTCAGGTTTAGATTAGTGGGACCCGGCCTTGCTCGTATGGTATTACCAGAGTTTCTGAACCTACAGAAATAGTTCTGCAAAAGACTTTAATCACAGATTTAAAGTGTGTAAGTTAGAAACTATCGAACACGGTTGGGTCTCTTTGTTACGAAAGTTTCATCTGTGGTTCCCTTGAGAACATACTGGGTGAGAAAGTACATGCAGTGAATCCTGGCTGAACGGTGAGAATTCACGGACGACTGCATGCAGCGGGGTAGACGGAGAGTGCATGCATTATTTTTAGAAAGGGAGCCTAACAACTACCGCATGGAAGCTTCTGCCTAACTGACAGCCGCTTAAAGGACGATTTCCGAGTCGCAGGAAGAGCTCTCCGCCATCTCTGCCTCACACGCGTCGTGTCGTCTCCAGTCAGCGCCGTGCAGTGCGGCCTGCGGGGCGGCGGGGCGCAGAGCTCCCGGCGTTTGTGTGGGCGCCCGCACGGAGCCCCTTTCCTGAGTGGGCCGTGCGCCAGTGTGAGCAGCAGTGGTTCTTTTTTTTTTTTTAAGGAAAGGGTGTTTTTTTTTTTAAAGATTTTATTTATTTATTTTTAGAGAGGGAAGGGAGAGGGAGAGAGAGAGAGAAACATCAATGTGTGGTTGCTGGGGGCCGTGGCCTGCAACCCAGGCATGTGCCCTGACTGGGAATCGAACCCGCGATGCCTGGTTCGCAGCCCGCACTCAGTCCACTGAGCTGCGCCAGCCAGGGCGCACAGTTGTTCTTACCCGCGAAGTTCATGGTTGCGGGGTCAGACACCGCCGTCTTCACTCGCTAGGAGATGCTTACTGTGTGCCGGAAAAAGAAAGAATGAACTTTGCCCCTGACCATTTTGAACCAAGGCAGGTAACCGCCTTCATCTGAGTGATGTTTCTAGAACATGATCTCGACGCTTGCGAGGTCTGCTTCCCTTGTGTGCGGTGTCGAGCAGACAGACCGTAGCCTGGGCTACGGGGAAGTCTCTGTCCGCACAGAAAGGATCGACGTCAGACAGAGAGTGCTCTCTGACCACAGTGAGCTTACGTAGGAAACTGGGACAAGAAAAATTAGAAAAATTCCAAGTTGTTGGAAATTAACACGTCTAAATGATCGATTTGTTAAATAAGAAATCATAAGGCAAATTAGAAACGTTTGACCTGAAGGATGCTGAAAGCACAGAATTTTCTAGGACGAAGCTAAGCAGCCCCTAGGGGGCATCTACAGCTGTGTGTTTCTGTGTCAGGGAAGGTGGTCTGAAATCAGTGACTCGGGGTTCTGCTTTGTGAAGAGAAGAGTGCAGTAAATCCCGAGTAAGTCGAAAGAAGAAAATAGTAAAGGGTAAGGTCAGGCATCCATGAAACAGAAAACAGAAGCACAACAGAAAAAATTAACAAAGGCCGAGCTGTTCTTGAAAGAGAACAGGAGTGACCGGTGTCACAGGGAAAGGCACGGCTGTCACGTGAGTCTTCGGTGCTCAGGCCTTGGTCGGGCCGCTCTCTCCAGCCCAGAGGTCCCCAGGGGCTAATGGCCGAGGGCCCTTAGCAGGGGTGGTGTCCAAGGGTTGAACTTCCAGTTCTGAATCCTCCTTTAAACCCTAACAGCGTCTCATTGCTTGTCATTACTTGAGCACGCTGCTTTTCTTCCGTCATGCTCTTTTTCCAAGTGTTTGTGATCACGTCTGATTTAATACTCTCCTCTCTTTAGGGACTCACGGAACATGTCCTCCAGGCTCCTTGCCTTGCCCACCCGTTACCCTGGCCCCGGCCCTGCCGTTAGATGAGTGTATCATTTCTGTAGTCCGCGATGGGTGTCTGTGTGTTGCACTTCAGACAGTTTTCTGTAAATACCTATCTATGTGCGGGTCTTTCTCTGCCGTTAGAGTTTGGAAATGTGGTTTGTGCTGTAGCCTCTGGCACAGGACTTGGAACATTGTGTTTTTTGAATGAATATTCTCATGGGAAAATATTTTAAATTCTAAATAGATGAATTATATGGACTAGCTTTAGGACCACAATTTTGTGTACATGGCCTGAAATACATGAACTTCTGTAGTTGCAGTTTGATGCGCTAGCTAAATTGATGTGAAGGTTATTGAGAGTTCAGTATTTTTCATGTGAACTCTCACTGTTATAAATACTTTGAACTGAAGTGCTCACCAGTTCTTTGAAAGGCGGAGGAGACAGTGTGCGTTTCACGTGCCGCGACAGTGCGTCGGGGTAGCTAGTCTGCTCCGTCGCGACGCCCGAGAGCCGCAGCTCGGCCTGCGTGCCGGGGTGACAGGGGTGACGGGAGCTGACGACAGAGGCGGCCGCTCTCTGACGCGCTCTGACTCCTCTCGCCGCGGCTGCGGGCAGTGTGTTCTTTCGCTCTGGAGTCTTCGGGTGCCCTCTGGTAAATATGGTTCAGAATTAATTAATACTATTCAATCTTTTTAGTTGTCACAGTGACACTTTAAAGAAACTTGCTCATAATCTCTGCCGGGGGCTCCCGGAGCGGGTCTCCGAGTGCGGACGACTGTGCCCCCTGGCAGCGAGGGCGCCTTCCCGGTAACCTGAGGGCTCACCACCGTGCTGCTGGCCCACGTTTAATTAAAGAGTGGGACGTGTCTGCCTCTCTGGTTCGTGTTAGCGCCAGGCTTCTGACCCACGTAGTTTAGTGTTTTCCCTTCGTGTCTGTGCCCGCAGCTGAACCCCATTCTGCCGCTTGAGCTGGAGGGAAGTGCTTTCCCTCCGGGCTCAGGTGTGCCGAGGGCAGGCCCTTCTTTGTGGTTGAATACGTTTGAATCATTTCAGTAAATGATTCAGTAAATCATTTTCAGAAGTAAAATAGGAGGTAAATAGTTTGAGAATTTTAATTTTCTTTTAGCTGCTAATAGAAAAATAGTATGTGAGCCTCTTTAAAGCATTTTAACATCACAGCTGTTCGAAAGTGCAGTGAGAAGGCGTGCTTTCCTGTGTGAGACGTGCCTATAGAGCAGGTAAGGCCCTGTCTGTTTTACTGCGTTTCTATTAACCAAATCTTTTTCTCCTTTTTTCTTAGGTTTTTGATTATTACGGACCATTTTCTGAAAAGCCCGGAATTGGTCAAAGCCATGCACGCCAAAATGAGCAATCAAGAAAGGTAACCCCCAAAACCAGTGTGGTTTTGAGGATTTAGCATTCCATATACAGTATCCTGTACACATGACTGAAAGACTGTGCGGTTTCTCAGTTGGCACAAAATCTCTAAATACATGTTTCTGTGTCAGTAATGGTTTTAAATTGGTTGGTTAACATTACAGCTCAGCCACAACAGGCAGTGATTACCGTGGGGCTGAGAATCCAGGTTGGCGCCATTGTTCAGTGGAGATGTATTACAAACGCTAGGGACAGAGCGTCCTGCTTGTGCCGTGATTTACGGCAGGATCTGCGCAGCCCCGTCGTGCCGCTGCGTGCCGGGAGAGTGCCCGTCGCTCGCCTCCCTGGGGTCGTAGTTCGGGGTCTGCTCCACCGGGCCTGTGGCTTCCAGCGGACTCCCAGGCCCCTGGGAAGCCAGTGCCCGGCCGCGCCCTGTGTCCCGGCCGCTACAACAGGAGGAGCAGCGAGTGCCCCCCAGAGCGGGGCCGGGACCCCTGCCTCGGGGAGACATTCCATATGTGACGGAGGCAGGTCTGTCCCCAGTTTGCCTTCGGTGTCTTGACCTATAAGATCAGAGGATTGAAAGAAGTGACTCACAGCTCTCCTTCCACTCCAGCAGGATGTGCTTTCCCGAGCCTCGTTGGAAATGTTGTTGTCTTAGGAAAATAAAACTTACTCCGAAGTCTGATGACCGAAAACTGACGTAACGATCAAACACATGAAACAGTGTTGGTCTTTGCATGGTGGTCAGTCTGCATGATTGCCGCGGCTCCGACCTTCCCCTGGGTGCCGTGTCCCAGCAGCTCAGCCTCGGCCCCTGTGGCGCGGTGCTCGGTGGTGCTTTCTTCCAGTGTTTAACAAGGAAGAAAAATCCACGCTTTTAAGTCGGTTTAAATGTGATGTTTCTAGATCCATGCTTCCTGCCACCGCCACCCATGCATACTTTTATTCTTAAAAAAGAATTATTTGTAGTTTTTTGACCTAAGACGAGTAATGTGATAAGCAGCGCTCCAGTCAGCCGCGGCTCCATGGTGAGGGGCCCGAGATGCTGGAGGACACCGCACGGCTGCGTTTCAGTGTCGCGTTTGTCCTCTCCACGTGCTGTCAGGTGATCTGTTTGCACCCACTCGGGGTCTCACCGAACAAGGACAGCAGACTGCACATTCGCCACGGTCATCTACACGGTGGCTGTAGCCACTGCCTCCCACGCAGCGGTTTTCTGCTCAAGTGTTACCTCCTCCTTTATTCTTCTTCTTCTCAAGGAGGACTGCCCTCATCTCATCACGTGATTTATTGTAAGTTGGACCTCATCACAGACCTGCCTGTGGGGGTGACATGGCTGTTACGTGGCTTGCTGTTCTGTGGGGCTCACGTGCAGCTGCAAAACAGTGCCTTTGGAGTGGAAGCTTGAGTCAGCGGATGGACCGTCTTAGGAAAGGTTGCGTCAGTCGGCGGAGTGGTGTGCCGTCACCTGCCGGGTCGGAAACCCCCGCACCGTCCCTGGCACCGCTGCCCCTGCTTCTCGGGCCACACGGCCAGCGAGCCTCCAGGGGCCTGGCTCAGGGTCTGCGAGCCCCCTGTCCGCGGCCCAGTGCTGCGGCCCCCGAGGTCGTCTCTGACTGGACTGCAGAAGACACGTGACACAAATTCACCCTCTCAGCCATTATCAAGTGTGCGGCTCAAGGATTAAGTGTGTCCACACTGTCGGGGACCCACTTCCAGAACGGCTTCACCTTACAGCACCGAAACTGTGCTCCTAAACAGCTCCCCCTCCCCGAGCCTTGGCAGCCTCCATCCTGCTGTCTCTGAACTTGACCATGTTCCATGTAAGTGGGGTCACGTAGTATCTGTCCGTTTGTGACTGCCTGCCTGCCTTATTTCCCTGGCATGATGTCCTCAAGGTTCATCCGTGTCGTAGCGGGTGTCAGAGCCGCTTCCTCTGTCGGGCCGAGCAGTGTTCCGCTGTGCATGTCCGTCACATTTTGCTCACTGAGTCGTTTACTGATGGAAGGTTGGGTTACTTCCGTCTTCCCGCTGCTGTGATGAGTGCTGCTGGGAACGTGGATGCGTGTGAGAGGGCCGGCTGCTCTGTTCTGACTTTTCCCTTCTGCTGAGGTGTCTGCTGTGCTGCCGGGGCAGACACGCGCTCCCCTTTCAGTGGCACGCACAGCTGCTGCAGGGCGCAGCCGGGTTCCGAGGTGCGGTCCTGGGCCCTCTGTGATCCTCCCTTTCCGCCTCCGCCCTGCCTCCCCTGCCAGCCACCGCACACAGCGCGCAGCCCTCCCGGCCTTCCCGGCCTGTCCTGCCTTTGGGTGTGCGTTCTCCCTCCCTGGAGCGGCTGGACCGCCGCCGCCCCGCCTCCGTGAGGATGCACACGCTCCATAGCCCTTGCCAGGCGCCACCTGCTTCCTCCGGGCCCCCCTGACTTTCCCAGACGAGATTCTTTCATCTTCATTGCAGGTTTATCATTAATTACTTCTCTTCTGCTAGTGTGTGTGTTCTTCAGGACACAGACAGCACCTAGTGACTTCTCTGTCCCTAGCACCCACCAGAATCAGTCCCGGAACAGAAGGGGTGGTCAGCTGACACCGAACACTTACGGAAACACATCTTTGGGGTGGGGTCTCTGTGACACCCCGACAGCAGCTGGCTAGGCTGGGGGGAGTGGCTTTCCTAAAGCAGTGGGCGTGGCTCTGCTCAGCAGTGTTCCAGTGACGCTCACGTGGTCACCGTGAGCCTTGGTGAACGAAGACACGTGTCATTGCTCAGTGGCAGTGCTGAACCTGACGCCCAACCCACGGAGCCACACTGGTCAGGGCGACCTTGCTCTTCTCAAAACGCTTATCTTGTATGAGGAATACGTGTCAGTCAGAGATTCAGCATATAATTGACCGTGTCCTAGGTCTAAGAAAATGTCACTGAAGAACCAGCTTAGTGCGTTTAAAGCTTTTTCTCTAATGAACTTGCACACAGCTCTTGGGAGGAAAGCTGGTCAGTGTCTGAAGCAGCACAGATCTTAGCCCACAGGCCGGTCTCAGAAGTTTGGCACCATTGCGGTCCCTCTGTGGTAGACAAGTGCAAGGACGGGAGGTTCAGTGGCTTGTCCAGGGTCCCACTGGAGCGGACGCCAGAGTCAGGGCTCGGTTCAGGCAGCCTGGCCCTGGCGTCTGTCCTGGAAGCCGCTGCCCTCTGCAGCCTGCTGCCGGCCACTGAGGTCGGAAAGCGTTTGTGTTACACGGGCAAACACTCGACAGTGTCCTGCATGAGAACGTGTGAGTTTAATACTTTTAGGAGAAGAGAGAATCCTCCTCTCACTGGGCGGGTTCTTTCTCCTGAACGTTGGTGGATTTCTCTGGTACTGATGGCGTCCGCCATGGCGTTTTAGAGGTCACGATGGGTCAGCAGATGTGAGCTCAGTGAATGCCGAAGGCAGGCCTGACGGTCTAACCTCGGTTCCGCTGCGAGATAGGTTTTACTGGAGGTGGGGCTTTGTGGTTCGTATTAAACGTGGTTATATGGCCTCAGCCAGATTTCTAGCTGCAGCAAACTTTGTTTTCAGGAAACGGCAACCAAAAATATTCTGGCTCGAGATTTGCACTTCTGTTTCCCGTGCCCTCTAAATTGCACGTATACACACATGGAAGCAATTTAATTATGCCAGCAAATTTTGTGACATATTTGACCGCTGAGGATTAGAGGAAGTGGGGCCCAAATGCAGGAAGACAGGGCGCTGTACACAGGCGACAGGCAGAGGCTGCACACACTCCCGCCGCTCTGTGGTTCAGCTTCCGGCGGCACTTTGAGTCGCTCCGTTTCGGCGATTCTCACTCTGCTCTGAGCAGGGCGCTGCCCCCCCACCCCCCGTGCTCCAGGAAAGTGAGGCACCTCACCTTAGACACAGCGCCTGCCCTCAAGGGCCCTCTGGCCTCTCTGTGAACCTCTCCAGAGAGCCCTCCCTCATAGGGAGAGAGGCCGGGGCGGGGGGGGGGGGGCGCGGGGATGGTAGCTGGAACACAGGTACCTTTGGTGATGATGTCCCAGGAGAGGAGCAGACACAGTGGTTTGGGAATGTGGGGGGAGGGGCGGGGTCCCCTTGGCCTTGGGAGTAATAAGTAAAGACCTCACAGAGCTGGCAGCACTTGATAAGCCCCTGGGCGGGCAGGCCTTTGCCAGGCACACGTGAAGGGAAGCGCAGACATCTTCTAGTTCAGGGACAGGACGGGCAGGCGCGGGTGTGTTTGGGGAAGGAGGGGGGTCCAATCTGGCTGGAATGAGAGACGCTGGTGCGAGGCCCTCTCGGCAGGAAGGCCAGGGTTAGCGCATGTTTGGGTCCGTCCGTCCGGCAGACGTGGAGTGCCTCCTGAGCAAACACACCGGACAGAAGTCCGGACCCCCATGGGGCATATGTTCCCATGGTGACGGAGACACAGCAAAGACCTGAAGCATCCCCTCTGCCAGGTGCTGACCCAGGCACAGTGCGCGGTGCGTGGGGTCTCCCCACCACTCGCAGAGCTACCTGGGAGTTAGCGTCCTGGCGTCAAGGCGTGACTAGGGGCCCCGAGCCTTTGTAGTGCCGAGCTGTGCAGTTGGGGAAGGGCCTGACGGCCAGCGGAGTCCCCTGCTGGCACTGGGTGGGGGTGGGACCTGCCAGCAGCACTTGGAGCTCAGCAGGGGGCCGAGGCTCCCGGTGTCCGTAGGGACGCCTCGGGCTGGAGGGTGTGCTCTGGGTCCGAGCTGGACGCCGGCAGGCGGACGGGGTGGACGCCACCAGTCATTCTCAGCAGAGCTCCGCAGTGAGCTGACCCTTCCCCGGGCAGCGTGGCGGGCACTAAGTGCCGTCCCCGTGGGCGTGGAGGGGCCAGTCACTCCGAACGGCGCTGTGTTCCATGTGGGGCTGAGGGACTTCACTGGAGGTCCTGGGGAGCCATCACGTGGCTTCTCAAGTGGGAACACCTGTCAGAGTCACACGAGGAATGAGGCTGTGTCCCAGCCTACGGACCTAGAATGTTCATTTGGGATGGGGGCTCCTGTTCGAGGAGCCCTCAGGAAAACAAGCACTGTGCTCATTCAGCGCCCACGAGTGCCCCCGGAGGCACAGCGGGAACGGCGTGCTGCGGTCCCTGCCCGTGGTGGGCGAGGAGGAAGGGCGGTGCGTAAGTCGTGCCAGTTGGTCCTTTCAGTGTCGCGGTAACTCCTTCACCCTGGTGGTTCATTTGGGGCAGATAACTTGGTGTGGAAATTCTGGATACAGAGTCAGAGTCGGCTCCTGGGGTGGTGTGACCCAGCAGAAATGGGAGCCTGGCTTTATGCACGTTTCTGCCCCGTTTCCTGCCGAGTCGGTCATGGACAGTTGAACCAGCTGCTCTGGGGCACAGCTCTCGGCCGGCAAGTGCGCAGACCGGGTGCACAGCGGTGCACTTCGCCGGTTACTTTGGAAGAGGTTCCTGGCCTTTGGGACTCTGTCCGTCTGTAAAATGGGGATAATAATAGTAGCCACCACAGGAGACTATTGTGGTGACTGACTGAAATATATATAAAGCGCTCAGTGCCTGGCATGTCATTATCACTCAATAAACGTGGGTGATATTTCTGCTGCTTTGCCTCCCTGCTATTACTGCCACCGCTGTCGCGGCCACTACCATCGTTCTCACTGCCAGTGTTTACTGCCATTGTCGGTGGAGCTGGGGCCCTTCCACCGGATCACGAGGAAGGCGTTCCCAGGGCCCAGAGCACCGGAGGTTGTGGGGCAGCAAAATCTGTTTGAGTGGAAATAGACTCCTGGGTTGCCCATGTTCCATCTCTGTCCTGTCGTGGAAAAAGTCCAGTCATGTCCTCAGCAAGGCCAAGGCAAAGGCCGGTGTCCAGAGCTTCTGGTTCATATTAAAACCGAGGCCTTTGGAGCCTGTGCCGCCAGCCGTGGCCCCTGTGGTTGCCGGAGCCACACAGTCACGTGCTCCTGGGGGAGAGTGCGTGCTGGAACAGAGCGAGTGCGTT
>PVIA01005188.1:48601-120563 GCA_004024845.1 Tonatia bakeri
GGGGGGCACTTCTTTGTTCCCTGGGATTGTGTTAGCTTGGGGTGGGGGCGGGCCAGGTGCTCTTTCAAAATAACCAACCAGCTTCCCCAGCTTTGCAGGCTTTTGATAGGTCCACCCCCTAGTTAGACTGACAGGCCTCTGCTCAAGCACCTCCCCCTGCGCCCCAACAGTCTGGCACCAGAGGGGGGAGGGGAGGTGCGTCCATCCCCTTGGTGGAGAGATGCTGTGGTCCCCTGGAGTGCGGAGCTGCAGCTTCCTGGTGAAGGAAACAGGCTCCTTGTTTTACAGTTCATTAAGCTCAGTGTCTGATTCCCTCTGCTCTCTTTCCTTTATTAATAACTAGTTAACTACCTTTATGGTAACATTACCACCACTGTTCTTACTAGCACAAGGGTTACTGCCACTACTGCTGTTCCGACCGCCTCTGCTGCCACCCCACAGTTGTTGCTACCACTGCTATTGTTACTGCCGCCACCACTACCACGATTTTCCTGATGACCTTGACTTTTTCCTCCAGACAGCATGTAGCCACTGACTTCTCCTCGATAAGACCCTGCGAAACATGTATTATTCTTGCCGCTCGCCTCACTAGAGATGTGGTGTCTGCCCTGGGTCACTACAGAGGTGGCTGAGGTAGTATACAAACTCAGTCGGATGCCGAGTCAGGAAGCTTTCCCCTGCAACCCAGGTGCTCTGACATCTGGCCTTCACTGCGGCACTGAGGAGGTGAATTCGGCAGCAACGGTCCGTCCGCCTGTGTCTGGTTAGCTTGTCGCCCCAGGCGGCCTCATTTTTGGCCTTTGTGGCACTCGGTTCAGCACACCGTTCACGCGGAGGAGCACGAACGTGAACGCAAAGTCCGTCGGACGTGTGGGCCCTTCTAGGGAGCTCAGTTGGTTAGGGTGTGACCCCGATATGCCAAGGTTGCAGGTTCGATACCCAGTCAGGGCACACACAAGAATCAAGCAGTGAATGCAGGCATAAGTAGAACTTTGAATCAGTGTTTTTTCTTTCCCTCTCTCTCTGAATCCAGTCAGGCAATAAATGAAAATGGTTGGACACGTCAGCCTGAATTTGAATTCGATATCTTACTTTCAGAATCACAGAATATTGTTTCCGCCCTGGACTTCTCATAAACTGCACTCACTCTTTCCCTCCTTCTTTGTCTTTCACTCCAATTCTCTGATAAAAAAAACACTTTTCAGGGTGGTACCAGCATGACTTTTAAAATTACAGCCTGCATCAGTTTAAGCATAAAATAAAAATTTTGCTGTATAGTTTTTTCTAAAATTCTTCACATCTACCTTGCTGTTTTTAAAAAATGAAACAGGCGTTGTGATTTTGAGGACAGCACGTACCTGTTGAGTCAGAAGTGAGTGGGGAATAGAGTGTTAGTGCCAGCCAGTGGCTGCGAGACAAGGCCACAGGAGCTTGACTCTGGCCTGAGGGGCCGGGGCTGGGCAGCCCTGGGCGGCCTGAGTGGTGCTTTCCGGGTTGGAGGGAGCAGGACTCTCCCTCTGACGTGGGTGATTTTAGACAGCCAGTCTCCGACCGCTTTGATGGGGTCTTCCTTGCTTTTGCCCCTCACGTCTGTGGGAAGAAGCCAGTGAGCGAACTGCGTTTGGTAGACCGCTGCGTTCCGCTGTCGTCCAGGGGTGTCGACTGCACCCCTCTCCCCCAACCGGAAAAAGTAAGACATTCCACGTTGTGTCCCACTTTCCCCGACGACACAGCACGTCAGTGCACACGTGTTCTGGAATGGAGGCGGGGACGGCAGATGTGATGCACGATTGAAATAAGTGATTTGGGAAAACATTTGTATCCAGGTCTCTCCTCACCCCCGTGGGTCCCTGAGCCTTTCTGTCTATTGGTCACCTCGGTCACCACCGCCCCGGGCCCCCCCTCTGTCCTGACCCTCACAGGACTCCATCAGGATCTGCCTCCCATTCAAGGCCTGCCGTGTGCTGCACCCTTTGCCCTTTGCTCAGTCCCCACCTGTTCATCTGGTTCCTCAGCGCTCTGCACTGCTTTCTGCGTACCTGTGACTCCGTCTGATAGAATTGCTTTCTTCTGTTAAATCACTCATTTTCAGTAATAACCTTAGGTGTGAAACTTTCAAAAGCCAAGGAGCACGACTTCTTACACCAACCACTGGCCACATTATCCCAAAATACAAGGAGTATTGTTAGAGTAGAGCTTTGGGTCCCTTTGGAGCCACAGTTGGTAGGCGGCCAGCTGCCCAGCACTCCTGGAGAGCCGGCCTGCTTGGGACACGTGGGAGTCTGGCTGTGTTGCCTGGGAGAGCCCCGTTCATTTCTGAGGGTTCCGTGTGAATGAGGGAAAATAAAATATCCTCATGCCGTACTGTTCGCTGTTCTTCTGTACTCACCTGAGGGGGTTATTTGTTTTAGTTTGCAATGATAATTGTTACAAGAGGTCTGAGGTTTTAGGAATTTTGAACATTATTAAGGACTGTGGGTAGTTTTTCCAGACTGAAGATCTTTCCCATCACAATATATTTATTTCTTCACTTGAAGGAGTAAGCAGTTCCTGTTTTTCTTTCACTGAGAAATGCTCCATGCCTACCGGAAGTGTGTTTCCCCCACTGACTGAGTGTTTCAGGCACTCACACCCTGTCTGGTACATAAATACAATAAGTAAAGATTTACACATCTAATCCCAAATCAGAACGTCACTTTGAGGAGCGTCCTACTTGATTTGTGCCGGACAGATTGCCCCGCGTGTGACCTCTCTCTTCTAAGAGAGGGAAGAGGTCGTCGAATAAAAATGTTTACCGATAGTACTGATGTTGACATAAAAAATGGCATAGGTTGGACTTCAGATTAATGTTTTCTTGTAAATGAAAACGATGAAACAAACAAAAGAGCCAGCCCCCCGAGAAGACAGTAAAACGAACCGTCAAGGCGCCTGGCCCAGGAGCCTGGGACTGAGCCCTGATGCGGCTGCGCGCGGCTCGTGCCCCGGGCCAGTAGCCTCCGTGAGGCTTCCTCCCCCGTCCTTCGCACAGGCGGACGGCCATGCCTGCCTCGGAGTTTTTGTGTAGGTCAAACGAAAAAAATGTGTGTGAAATGCTTACTCGCGTAAGCAGTGGGTGTTAGCACACTGCACTTTGCTGCTATTATTATTCCTAGGTGTATTATAAATGGGCAGCGTTTCTGAAATGTGGGATTATTTCAGTGCTCAAAGTAATGGATATAAAAAGATGCTTCTTTCTGTAGCCAAGCCACATCAAACAAATCAAGATTTTAAAAAATAGGTAATTGATAAGGGTTAATTTTATTCATAAAAAATTATTTTCCCCAGCTAGAAGTAAAAGCAAAGTAAGGAACTTAAAAAGTAAAAATATTCTGTTAACGTGTTCTCTATGAATATTCTTAACGTTGTAGACTTTCAGTATCGCATACTCATTAGTGACTTCGCTTCACAGGGTGGCCTTGCTGGACGTCATAATCGCCAGAATGGCGGGCGAGGAGCCCCTGGGCAAGGACGACGTGCCTGTGTTTCTGAGCCACGCCGAGCTGATCGCGGGCGCCTTCGTGGCTCAGTGCAAGACGGTGCTGAACCTGGCCTCCGAGCAGCGTGACGATGAGGTGCGAGATACCCCAGCTCAGTAGGTCCTCGAGGAGAGTTCTGTTTTAAAAACCTTAAAAGATATCATAAGGACCTACTAGAGCGTGAAGGTCTCCCCTTCCTCCCCCTTCTGTGTTGAAACCTAATGACAAGTGTGATGGTATCGGGGGTGGGGCCTTTGGGACGTGACTGGGCCACGGTGGAGCTCTTGTGCACGGGCTCAGTGCCTCCGATTTCACTGTGTTGGTTTTCACCCTCACCCGAGGATACGGTTACTGATGGGCGAGGAAGGAAGGGTGGAGGGGATTGAGAGCGAGAGACTGATGTGAGGGAAACACCGATCAGTTGCCTCCTGTACGCTCCCTGGCTGGGGGTTGAACCCGCAACCTTCTGGTGTACAGGATGACGCTCCAACCAATTGAGCCACTTGGCCAGCGCCAATTTTTTTTTTAAACCTCTACAGTAAAGTTACGGTGAACGTTCTTGTAAAAATGTCTTCGCAGTTGTGGACGAGTAAATTTGGGATTATAAATTCCTGGAAGTTGAATTACTGAGCCAGAGGGTATGTTTATTTAAAATTTTAGAAATATTTCTAAATGACACACCAATAGAGCACCAGAATGTGTGGGTCTACGACCCTGCACTAATTTTATTTAATTATCAATTCTCTTTCACTTTTTTTTCAGGGACCAGTGTATTAATTTGTTTTTATATTTGGTTTCCTTTTAATATACATTTATTAATGAGCATCTTCAGAAAATTAATGTGTCTTTTCCTTAAAATATTTAGTTGGAATTGATTTTTGGTTTGTTAGCCTTTTAGAAGTTTTTTTGTTTGTTTTTAATCTAGTTAGGCTTATTAATTTTATTCTTAAGGTTTCTGTAATTTTTTATATATTTAGTAAAACCTTCACCACTTAGGTTGTGGAAATTATACACCTTTATATTCTAGTTCTTTCAATATTTTGTGTACATTTTTTTTATCCTCACCCAAGGACATGCTTACTGGTTTTTGGGGGGCGGGGGGGGTGGAGCTAGAGAGGGAGAGAAACACTGATGTGAGACAGAAACATCAATCTCTTGTCTCTTGTTTGTGCCAAGACCAGGGACCGAACCCGCAACCTAGGGATGTGCTATGACTGGGAATTGAAGCCACAACACTTTGGTTTATGGGATGATGCTCCAACCAACTGAGCCACACTGGCCAGGGCTTTGTCTACATTTATGATTAACCTAGAGCTTATTTTTGAGTGAGGAATGAAGTATAGATCCAAATGAATCATTTACAACTTTTGACTATCCAAGATTGTGAAATCTTTGGTGACTGCTTGGCTTTGAATCATGATTTCTTCTATTAGCGGATGTAAGCTTTTGGAAATGTTATTTTTCTCTCTGTGTCCCCGGTTCTTTACCTGTAAGATGAACTGCATTTTAATTGGAGCATCTAGTCGATGGACTGGTGTGTAGCTAGTGTTCCCTGCATGTCAGCTATTTATCATTGTATCAGTGCCATTTAGTGACTAAATTCATCCTTTCCACTTAATATCTATATCATGTATTAAATTCTCACACATTTTGGGGTCCATTTCTGGATTGCCAGCGTTTTACGGAGGGAAGGAAGAGATACTGGCAACCGGCAAGGCTTTCCAGGAGCTGCCGAGAGTGTGCGGGGGGGTTGCAGGTGGACACGCCCCCGCCCGCTGTCCCCTGCGCGAGGCTGTGCTTAGTTGCCTTCCAGCCAGACACAGTTCTCTGCATTTCTGTGCACAAGAATTGTTTGCATTATTATCATTTTTCTACGACTGACAGTTGTAACTTAGTCCAAGGACACTAAAGGTCAAAGACAGATTTTCTAGAGAGGAGACAAATCTTTTTTTTCTTTCTTGCGCACTTGAAAGTCTTGTGCCTTTGATTCACCTGTGTCTGTCTTTGTGAATCCCCTGGAGCCTGATTTAGTGAGTATAGCTTTATAAATACTGGAAGGGCATGGGATGCGTTACTCTTTTTTTTTTTAAGAGAATATTTTCTGGCCGTTCCTTCATTGCTAATTTCCAGATGCTCCTTAGAATACTTCGTTATGAAAGGATTCTATTGATCACAATGAGGGACGTGTCAGGTAGAGGCAGAGCACGTTTTGGGGGGTTTACTGTGGCTAGTGTCAGCGGTGAGGAGCTGGGAGGAGACTTTCTGACCGCCTCTTCCCGCCGACACGTGTCCGTCACCGCCTTCTTTCGCCACGGCCCTGTGCCTGCGCCTGCTGCCCGGGATTGAAACAGCTTTGCCGCGTTTCATCAGCAAATACGTTACCTGTAACCCTAAAAGATAAGGAGTCTGTTCCCACTGAACCGAAATGCAGCCGCTGCATCACATCAGCAGTTTCATATGATCCCCGTTGTCCCCTTTCCCTGGAGTTTCTGTCGTTGAGTCGGGGCACAGATGAGGGCCGTGCATCGCATTTGGTTGATAGGTCTCAGACCCTTCGGTTACAGGTTCCCTCCTCCTCCCCTCGCCCCCCCCACCCCGCTCCACCTCATCCTTTTTCTCTTCTCTGTGCTAGTTATTTGTTGAAGAAGCTGGATTGTTTTATCTGTGGAGTCTTCTGAAGTTTGGATTCTGATGAATGTATCTCCGCAGTGGTCTTTAACATACTCTTCTTTTCCTTGAATTTCCTGTGAATGATAATTAGTTCCAGAGGCTTATTCAGATTTGGTTACTTTCTTTTCTTTTTTAAGTAATGTTGGTGATGTGTACATTTATCAGGAAGCTCAGAACGTCTGGTTGTCTTTTTCCTGATGTTAGCAACGATTAATGATTATTAACCTAGACTCCTTCATTGTCAGGAGTTGCAAAATATCATTCATTTTTCATTTGTTAGCTGCAGTGTTTTATATAGAGAATCTTCCCCTAATCAGCTGTGGGTTGTATAAGGTGCAGTTTGTCTCTCTGACCTTGATTACCAGTATCTGAGGAATGAGTTGATTTCGGGGTGTCATCCAAAGGTGACGAGTGCCTTGTTTTGTTCTAATTATTATGAAGTCTTGGCTCTAAAACCACTTGATTTCGGTCCATCATAGCTGTAATTCTTCCTGACTTCTGAGGTGCCCTTGCTGGCCAGGGGCCTCTCAGGCCACTTCTGATTTTTCTCTGGCGTGACTCTACTAGTTTCAGATAGAAACTAGCTTCTCGCCATCTGGTGTGACAAGGTGTCCCAGATCATCTTGTGCGTGTCTGTCCCAGACCTGGAACCAGTCGGCCATTTCTTGGAGGAGGAAGGGTGATGGGAGGTG
Organism: Tonatia bakeri; assembly: GCA_004024845.1. Lineage (NCBI taxonomy): Eukaryota > Metazoa > Chordata > Mammalia > Chiroptera > Phyllostomidae > Tonatia > Tonatia bakeri. Next base: position 55,479 of record PVIA01005188.1, read on the forward strand.
ACAGCCAGGGCATCCACCCGCTTAACAGAAGAGGAGGGGGCCCGTCGGGGGCAGAGGTGACGGGTTTCTCGAGTCACGTACAAGTGGTGCTCACTTCGGGCTTCTTCCTCTGAGTGTTTCCCCTAATTGTTTAACCAGCAGGTAAAGCTATTAAATAAAATTGGAGAGGCAAGGCATTAGAAATGTGTTGTTTCTTGCTATTTATTTTGAGGTTTTAAATGCTATGTTAAAATAGTGCCTTTAAATTTACTAGAGAATAATAAATACATATTTAGAAATAACAAAAGGAATTTGTTTTTATTTTGAAGAACGTTATCTTTATTACTAAAATTGCAGCATCTACCACATTTTGTTAAATACTGTGTACTTTAAAAATTAGCTCAAAGTCTGTATAAAAATTGCGTTTTAACATTTCATTTTGACTCCTTGTTGCCATGCCATTGGTAGTTGGTAGTTTCTCAATTATTCAGTCTACTCGAAAATAAACTCTTGAGTAGTCAGACGAACAAACATGCTCAGATAATGTGTTTTCCGTGTTAGGTGTTTTCCGTGTTAGACGTTTTCCAGGGCGCCGCGCACGCGCTTATGTTCACCCAGAGACAGCGTGCGTTCTCGCGGCCGGGGCTCTCCCCACCACAGCGCTTCACGGGGCCCCTGTGGGCGAGGGTTAGTGTGGTTCAGGGGGGGTTTGTGTCTTTAAAGTAGACCTTGCTTGCTGGGAATACTTTAAAAAGAAAGTATTTGCATAAATATTATGTGCATAGCTAGTGATTTTGAACATTTATCCCGTGGTTGGGAGGTAGTTTTGCTTGGATAGGAACCTTTCTGATTCTCGGCTCCGAGACACAAAATGACTCGTCACCACGCCTTCCCGTGGTGTCTGCTGTCAGAGCGCGTGATTGGTGCACGTGCGTTCCTCACTCTCCTGTCGTGTCTTCTCCCCACCTGTGGTGGGAGCACGACCTCTGTAGTACTCACTGTCATTTTCACTCTCACTGCTGCTTGTGGCAGTCTGGTTGTTCTGCTTGGTTCGAAAACTCACATTTCCTTTTCTCTTCAGGAGGCACTGGCCACGATCAGGCTCCTGGACGTCCTGTGTGAAATGACGGCGAACACAGACCTGCTGGGCCACCTGCAGGGCTACCCCGGCCTACTGGACAGGGGAGTCGGTGAGTTGACCCTCCCCCGCTCCCGTTTGCAGTCGAGAAGCTTGGAGTTGTTGCTCTGTACTGGCAGTTCACACACAGGTCTATCATTTTTAGGGTGTTGTTCTATTTTTGAGATTTTGGGGGAATATTTTTTTCCTGAGAGGAATCACAGCTGTTGCCACTTCCCTGCTGTTGAGCCGCAGATGCCTCATCAGTACGTGGGGGTCCCGGTACCTGCCGCACAGGGTGCGTGCGTGGGGGTGTTCCATAGCAGGGGCTGTGACAGCAAGGGGGCTGGTTCCGATGACGATGACGATGACAGCAGTTTTTATGTTACCACAGATCCACCAGATTCATTAGTAACACTGCTTCTAGTCACGTTTACGGGGCACACACAGTGGGGCTCACACGGAGTGATTGTGTATTCAGTTCTTGTAAGACAGTTGTTTTTAAATGAGACGCCGGTGTTTGAAATGGTACCACCTTTGCTGAAACGCTGCTTGTGAAGTGGCTCAGGGCTCTGCGCTCCGCTGCCTTCCGTCCTCCCTTCAGAAAAGGTCCTGCTTGTTCCGGAGACCCCCGTGCTGAGAGATGGGTCTGCTGGGTGGGTGATGGCTTAGCAGTGAGCCATGGACGACAGTTAGGATCTCCTGTCGGTGTTTGGTTTTGAATCAGTGCCTTTAGCGATCATTAAAACGCCACGGCCCGGGAGGACGCATCACTGGAACAGCATGCGCTTGGAGCCAGGCTGACGCGGGTTGCCGTCCCCGCTCTGAAGCCACTAACCGCTCTGGGAGCGGCACCCGCTGCCGAGAGGGTTGCGGAGGCCCCGTGAGAGGACGGGGAAGCTCCGGGGTGGCTGCCTCGCTGCCGAGCCCTGTGGCCTCCTGACTTAGCTGGCCGGTCACCACATCATCAGTTCTCTCACAGACGGTGAAGTCAGAAACCTTTTTTTAAGAAAGGTGGTGGGAAATTTTTAGCTACTTTTCTCTGTGGATAAATAGAAAGCCCAGGTTGGGGTGATCATTATGGCTTATGTCCCTAAAATCAGTCATGACAAATTTTAAATCAAAAATAGAAGAGTCTTTTAATCATTAAAGAAAGCTTTCAGTTCTCTCCCTTTATTTTATTTTAGTCCATTAAAATAAATGATTTGTGTATGGAAAACTAGTTCAGAATACTAAAAATTTCTCTATGGAAAATGAAGCTTGTTCTGTCTGTTCTAGAGCTTTTACGGCTGGTCCACGCAGCTGGCAGCGACGGCGCGAACATCTTCAGCCCCTCCGGCCGTGTGAGAGCAGAAGGTGACGTCTCCAGCGCGGCCGAGGGCTTCAAGTCCCATCTCATCCGTCTGATCGGGAACCTGTGCTACCGGAACAGGGACAACCAGGACAAGGTGCGGGCGCCTCCCCCGAGGGCCGTGCAGACGCGGCTCCACTGGCCGCGTCGTGTTGAGAACTGGCATCCGTCCGCTGTTTTGCAGGGAAAGCTTACAGTGCTCAGACAGGCGCTTGAGATGTGTGTGTGTGAGAAGCGTGTGTGTGTGTGTGCGCCCGTGCCCGCAGGGGAGCACCGGGCGCCGTGCTTGTCTGCATCTGTGTTTGCGGTTCTCTGATGTGCGTCGTTTGTCCTTAGCGTGTCTGAGTCAGTCGCCTGTCTTGTAAGTGGTCAGTCTTCCTCCTAAGCTTCTGCACTCACACACTCTTACATGTCACATGGAGGACAGTCAGTAAAAACAGGCATTTGAAGGGCTCAGAAATTGTCAAACACAGTTGACACCTCATAAACAGTAGTTATTGCTGACATTGCGGACATCATCCTGAGAAAAAACAGGTGAGCCTCAGCGTAGATCTGCGCTCCTTGTTGCATGGTGGTGTCATAAGCATTTCTTCCCGGAGTTTGAAATGGATGTAAGTATTAAGTCCTTGGAAACTCAGCAGATTGCGTTAGAAACCTATTTATGCTGAGTCGCTGAGAGATAATTTTGTTGCTGATGTGAGAGGGTGATGACAAAAGGCGCTGGGAGAGCAGGCCCACGTGTTTCCCGTTGAACTGGCCGGCCTGTGTCTTCCTCGAGCTTCCTGTCGGGTGGCACCTGTGTTTGCGCGTCAGATAGGGAGTGTGTGTGCGGCAGGTCACGTTTTCCAAGGTGGCCACACAAATGTCTGTCATTCTGCGTGTCTCCGTGCAGTGAGACTTTGCCAACTCCTCCGTGAGGGGTTGGCGTGTTCTTCTCTGTCCCCAGAATGTGTATGACTGGAGCCCTGTGGTGACTTTGAACAATGAAATACGGTAGGAGTGACCCTGGGCCATCTCAGTTAAAGCTTAGACTGGCCTGGGAGGCCCCACTCCTCGCCTCGTAGGAGAAGCCAGTCACCTGTAGGAAGTGCAGATGCCCTAGGTCTCCATGCCGCGAGTCGCCAGGTCACTGCGGAGAAGCCCTGGGGGATGCGACACAGTGAGGACAGAGAAGGAGACCAGGGAACCAGGCGCCAGGCGTGAGAACGAGAGCCCGCCTTGGGAGCGGCTCTCGTTGGTCTCTCAGTCGCCCGGCTCACGGCGCGTGAATTAGGAAGAGCCTGCCCCTGCACCCCGGTTCTCCTGGAATCCACCCCCCCGCTACCCACACACAGTGTGAGGAGTAGAGAGAATCGGGTGGAATAACTAAGTTGTGCAGACTCTGCTTTTGTTACTGGCCCCATAAGCTACTGTTAAACCGATCTTCCTACAAATAACCATGTAAACTCTGGACATGAGACAGCTACGTGAAGACACTCAAATTTGACCCTCACAGGGGAGATTTGGAGTCCAGTTGGCACTTGGAACAAGACACAGTGTGCGTCATACACGGCAGTTAAAACTGCTGGAAAGCCCACAGGCCTTTCAGCTTAAAGAATCAAAGGACAGGTAGAAGCAGGCACGGCCACGGGAAGGTGAAGGAGGGAACCCCAGGAAGGACAAAGCAGGCCCAAGTTCTCTGTGCCCACGCTGTATCACTGCCGGTGCCTGAGTCACACGTGGGGGGGGCACAGCGCACAGCCACGCTGAGGATAGAATCGTCGTGTTGAGGTTGGAGCAGTCACTCTAAAGAGTGGACAGCTTAAGTCCAGCTAAGACAATTGCCTGCTGAAACAAGGATAAGAAAGTTCTTCGGAGGAATCTGGTAGACTGTGGAGTCTCCACAGCATAGCACTGCAGTGTGCAGCACACAATCCAGACTCACTCGACACAGGAAACTTCTCAAGAGAAGAGCACGGGGTTGGCGGAGGTTGGCCGTGCGGCGACACAGGAGTTAGGCTTGCAGGCGAGGGTTAGAGCAGCTGTGACTGCCGAAGAGTAACGGAGAGTATGCTTTCAGTGAGTGAAAAGAGCATATCGCAAAGAATTGAAACTATTAAAAAAAAGAACCACCTGGAAATTCTAGAACCTAAGAAGATTTACTGGATGAGGATAGCAGCTCAGAGATGCCGAGTGTGAAGGGCCAGTGACTTGGGGAGGGGTCAGTGGGAGGGATCTGGTCTGGAGGACAGAGGCGGCAGAAGATTGGAAGTAGAATGTTCACCTTCAGGTGCTGACTTTTGAGGTCACGTGTCAGGCAGCGTTTGAAAATGGAATAACCCCTGTGGGACAGGTCGCAGGACCAAATGCTGGGCAGCCCGTTTCTGTATCCTGCGAGCAGCTGTTTCCGCTCCGCCTCGTGTCCACGCAGGTGCGAGTGCGAGGCTGCGGGTCCCCCTGGAAATCCTGGCCCGGTCTTTGCCAGAGAGCTTGTGCAGAGCGAAACACTGTGCCCCTTTACTGACCAAGACGGTCTTTCTGGAGGAGCACAAAGGAGGCGTTTTTTCTTGTTTGGCTGTTCTTTGTTGCTACATTGAATTGCCTCTTACAGGAATAAGATGTAGGACCTTTAAAAGGCGTATGAAGTAGCTCGTGCGGCCGGCTCGGGTTGCGCCTGAGTGAGCGGAGCTGGCCCCAGTGCTGCCCTCCGCGGCCGCGGGCTCGCAGGGAGGCCGCGCCGTGCTCCCTCCCGTGGGCCGCGCTGATAGCGCTGCTGCTTTCTGCGCAAACACTCTTGAAGGCAAGGAGCAGTTTGTTCTTTGAGAATAGGAATGCCTCCCTTTCTCCCATCTTCTTACCTGTGCCAACAAAAGGCCTCCAGCTGAAAGCTTTACCTTGAGAATTTTTTTCTCCTTCCAAAGAATCAGACACAGCATCACCATCCTATTCTGAAGGTGCTGGAAGCTTCTTTACTCTGGTCGTTGAGACCTGATTTCAGCTGAATGTTGTGGACACCAGCCTTTATGCTCACTCGGGGTGGAATTCACACGCACTTGCCTGACTTCTGTTGCAACTTGGGAGAAATGGCGGCTGCGTGGCAGGCTTTATCACCAGCCTTCAGTTCTCATTGGTTTGACCGGATGGATTCTCCCACTTCTACCCACACTTAGCTGTCTGAGCCCTGAGACTGAAGAGCTGAGTTGGGGGGATTTTGTATCTTCCAGCCTTAGTCCATCCTTCACCCCGAAGAAAAAAGGGGTTTGTTTAGTGTGCGCTGCGTCCCGGCATTGTGCCTAGTGAGTTACGGGTATTATTGATGTAACCCTCGCCTCCCGCCCTGCGGGGCAGGCCTGCCAACCCCACATTAGGGAGCCACCATTCAGTTTGTGAGCTGCGGAGCCCAGAGTGGAATTCAGACTCGTCTGGCTGTGAGCTCCCAGGCTCTCTCCCCTGCGTCAGGCGCCTCTCATTCAGGAGCTTTCCAAGGGTTTGGAGGAGCAGGGTTAAGACAGGCTTCTAGCTGACTTCAAGCCGAGGGTGCTGGACTAGCCAGGCCTCTCAAGCCCAGTGTGGCCGCCTGGTCGCGCACACGCCTCTGTCTCCCATCCGTGCCTTCGGGGTCGTCCTGTGGGAGCGCGCCCGCCTTGGGGGTCCTTGGATGGATGAGACAGACAGGCGTCTCCACCTGAGAAGCTCTTGCTCTGAGAGCATGTGGAGACCATCCTTGCTGCTTGGAACCGGGATTCCAAAATTGCTCGTGACACACGTTCCCCAGAGTCTTGTTGTGCTTCACCGGAGTGCTCCGAGGCTGGGTCAGGAGCCAGCCCAGCCCCCAGGTCTCTGAGCTCGTCTGAGTTCATTGGCTGTTGGGTGTGGTGCCCACCTGGATGGCGTGCTTTGGACTCACATGGTGTCTTCCCTATTCCCAAGTCCTTTCCATCCTCGTTAGTTCACTGGAGCTGTACAGTGCCTCTGTGGAAAAGGCCAAAAAGGTAACTTTCACCATTTTTAAGTGAAGAGACCGAGGCTGAGGGAGACAGTGATTGAATGTTCTGTGCGCCCTGGAGGAGACGGATGCCTTCCCAGGTGAGCTCGCGCAGGTGCCGGTCCCACGGGGGTGGCCCGTCGGACGGGGGCAGGGGTGGGCGCAACCCTCCGGGTCGGCTGTGCCAGGAGCAGCCCTCAGCAGGAATGGGAGCCAGACGGCCAGGGCCTCCGTGTGACCTGCTTCCTTCCTACTCCTGTCCTCAGGCGAGACTCGGGAGAGTCAGGTGCCGGGCTCAGATGGGGAATCCGCGCAGCGGCGGGTGTCACCCCGTCTGCCCTGGGGTCTCGCACTGTCGCGTCCGTACACACAGCGGACTGTAGTGTTCGTGTCCTGAGCTGTGAGGGAGGGAGGTGCTCTCAGTACCCACCTACTTCTGTTTTCACCTTGTTTGGGTGCTCAACTCACATGGCGTTTCCTCGCCTCCTCTGTGGCGATCAGTTTACCTGAGACCTTTGTGCACCTGACACGGAGATTCGGTTCTGCTTTCTGTCTTAAGAAGTGCATGGCATCACGCTGTAAGCACGAGGAAAGCATTCTTTGTCTTCTTTGTTGGAATAGGAATGTATGGTTTATTTTTTCCTTCCCCATTCTTCTTCACTCTTGTCATAAATTCCTTAAGTGAATGCTTTATTAGGAAAGAAAATCAAACCTTTTTTTTTTTAATGAAGCTACGTGCATTTTTTTTCTAGAGTAGACAGGCAGGTGATCTAAATTATCTACCTTCTCTTTCTTCCAAAGATACTATCTTGACTAAGAAGGGCCGTCCATGGTTTTGGCTGTTGAATCCTCCCCAGCAAAGGTTTTGTGGAAGCGCCGTGTTGTTTCCCTTCCCCCTCCCTGACAGGCAGGGCTCCTAGCACTCACGCGTGTGTGATCCCGCGTGTTCACCCAGAGGCACACAGGATGCTCTCGTCACAAGCACAGCGTCATCTAAAGCATGGGTGGCGCTGTCTGGCAGAGCTCCTCATGGAAGCACAGCCATTGGGCCACTTCCATCAGGAGTTACGGTGTGAGGGCAGGTTCATTTACATACGTAAAGAATCTTTGTGATGCGTTTTTCATCCAAATGTTTTGCCCCTCTTACCTCTAAGACTAAATTGTACCTGCTGTGTAGTAGGTATTCAGTAAATTTTTCTTGAATGTGAGTTTGTTTTAAAAATGTTCGTTGAGTGGCTGGTATATACAGAGCATAGTTTTAGGTTCTGAAAATATAAAGCAAATAAGACACAACCCTCCTTCTCAGGGATATTTTACTGTAAAATATCCTGACTCTTTGCAAACAAAGACATGTAAAAAATAAAATAACTTTGAAAATTAATGTTCCTCTCAATTCTGGGTATTGCAGAGATTGAAGTAACCCTCGCACTTGCTGCTCTGTGTGCGTGACCGTCCGACAGACGGGACAGAGGCTCCGGGAGGAGTGGGGTGAGGGCGAGCTCCGGCGCCTTCTCTGGGAGGGACCACTTCTTTCGTGTCGGTTGCACCACAAGGGCTTTCTCGGGCGAATTCGTCTTTCGTTAGGGCCTTGTGAAGAGCTCAGGTGTTTTCGGTGTGGACACCGGAGCCGTCCCAGCGCGCTCCTGAGAGCACGCTGAGGACTGTGACACCGCCGGGGCTCGGCTGTCCCAGACTGCGTGCTTTCCCCTGTCAGAGAGGCGTGGCGTCGAGTCCCAGCTTACTGATCTGAAGAGTGAATGTATAGGCAAGATCTGACTTGCTTAGAATTCCATCTTCTTTTGTAGTGTAATCCCAGTTCAAGAAATATGTCAAAATTCATAAATCAAGCTGTCACTGTGCGTTTCCTGGACTTACAGTTCCTGTTACAGTAAATGAAATTAAAATTCCTGTCGGCAGGACACATGTCGAGGTTGAGTTGGTTGCAGCTGCAGATTTTTTGAAGACCCAAAACCTCTTTTCTCTGTCTTGTCGTGGAGGGATCAGCTTGTTCTTTTGCAGAAAAGGCGTGCATTTATTTATTCCTTCACTCATCCTTTCATATCTTTTAGGAGGGGAGGGAGGACAGACGGGGGAGAGAGACACTGATGTGAGGGGGCGACGCCGGTCGGTGGCCTCTGGCACGTGCCCTGCCTGGGGATTCAAGGCACAACCCAGGTATGTGCCTTGACCAGGAATTGAACCCACGACCTTCTGGTTCACAGAATAGTGCTCCAGCTAACTGAGCCGTATCGGCTAGGGTGGCGTACCGTCATTTAAAAGGAAGGATCAGCTACGTAGGTCAATAAAGTGGAACAGTTTACTACTGTCCGTCACTTCCTGGCGCATGCGGACTAGGCGGCGGGCCCTATGCCTCTCCCCTGGCTCCTCCTATGACTGACCGTCTTGCTCCCGAGACTGTAAGCTCCTTGAAGGCGGGACACACCGTTTCTGGTTCAACACCAGCCAACCCCCCTGCTCCCCATGTAGTGGTTGGAATGATGGACAGGTGATGCCTGCCCCTTTTCCTGATGAACCAAAGCGTCTAGTAGTTCATTTGCTCACCCCGAGTGGTCACCAGCTGACTTCTGACGCTGAAGTCCGAGCTCTTCCCATGGTGCTCCATACTCACCAGAAAACCGTTCCAGGCTTGTCTTCCGAACTCTTTGACCAGCTTTGTGTGAGTTCCTAGATGGACACCTTTTGTAAAACAGCTCACGTGGGACCGACGTGAAACGTCCTGACAGGGGCTGCGTTTCTCAGTTCTCGCTGGATGGCTTCCCTGCGGCCCCGCCTTCTCCAGGAGGATCTGCCTGCCTTAAGAGGCGAGCAGAGCACTGCCTTCCAGGGACATGCTGTTTCTGAGACACGGGATGTACCCATGTCCTCAGCACCCAGCGAAGACTTGGGAGAGTCGTTTGGCCGTGGCAGCCCAGCACTTGTGAAGGCCTGGAACCCATTTTCTTAATGCTGCTCTGCTCCTCCCTGTGCCACCTGGGGACACGTAGATAACGGCGCTTTCCCCTGGGTTTCGTTTAACAGGGCCGGTGAGCGTTTCACAGCATCCCCCAGAACTCTCTGAGCCTTTGGGGAGGGGACAGCCGCCACATACCCGGGAGCTGGGCCTTGTTCCTGGAGGAAACGGGGGGGCGCTGTGAGGATGTCGGTGGTTTTGAAATTCGTCGATTTGTCTATTGCCTGACCAGTGACCATTCCCCTGAGGGGGGAAACCGGGAGGTAGGTCCGTGGAAGAGAAACAGCCTGCCGAGAAGTTACACAAAGTTAACGTGCGATGAGGGGGCCCGATGACCCAGAGGGAAAGGAAAGCTTGCTTTAAAGGCGAACCAGGGGCGAGGAGCTGGCCATTCAGAAAAGTCAGCCTCACTTGTAACACTCACCAGAATAAAGTTGGGGTTGATTAAAGAGTACATGTTTAAAGATGGAACCATGAGATAGTGATTCATTGATTTTTCAGAATAAGCAAGAAAGTTTATGAATTAGAAATGACAAGAATTATCATAGGTCTGATTATAAATAAATGGGGGATTTGGACTTGAATCAGCCTACACAGGTTTAACCCTGGCTTCTGTTGAATAATAATTGGGTAATCTTGAGCATGTGATTCAGCCTCCCAGTGACTCAGTTTACCCCACTGGAAGCAGTCCCTTCAGGGGTCATGGCAAAGGGTGGTGGCGAGGCCGCTGGGTGAGCCGCGTGGGACGTGTAACAGCGCTCCGTCACGGCCCGCAGGGCGCGCGCTGAGGCTCCTCTCAGCAGTGCCGACAACACCACGTGCAGCCCGCTTCCCCCCAGCTGCAGGTGCTTTTCAGCGTCGTGGCCTGTGACGTGTGTGCAGGAAAAACTGTGTTCAGAGAACGGCATGCTCGCGATGCCACGATCACCGGGAGTGCAGAGCGGGGCACAGCTCTGCGTCTAGCAGGCCCGACCTTCGTGTACTTTATGTCTGTTGTATGTATAGTTAAGGTCCGCAGATATTTATGTGGTGACAAAATGACCCCAAAGAAGTGTACTCTACATTAATAATAGCAGTTTTCTCGTGGATAAAGAGCCAGACTGTGAAACAAGGGGTTGCCGGTTCGATTCCCAGTCAGGGCATGTACCTGGGTTGTGGGCCGGGTTCCCAGTGGAGGGCGTGTGAGAGGCATCCACACATTGATGTTTCTCTCCCTCTCTTTCTTTTTCTGTTCCCCTCTCTCTAAAAATAAATGAAATCTTCAAAAAAAAATAATAGTTATCTCTGGCTGATACAATTAGGGATTTTTTTTTTTTACTTATAATTTGTGTAGTCTTCATAGTGAACGTGAGTCGCTTTAATAAAAACATACTACTTTAAGGGGAAAGGGACACGTGTCTAGAATTGCTGTTTTCCTCTGTGACTGGGGGAGAAAATGCGTAGTTCATCGGTGGCTGAAGTAATTCTTTGTCCTGCTTTGACAGTGGAAGACCATCTTAACATGTCCTTGGCCAAGGCCCGGGGGCTCTAATAGTTACAATTCCAATTACGTTTTTAATTGGAAGATTTAAAAACTGAAACATTAGCATGGGATCTGCTGACGGGAGTTGAGATGGGGCTGCCGGGCGGCGGTGGGGGAGGTGTGTGCATGAGAGAGAGGGAGCTGAGAGACGCTGCTCCGAGCAGTGGGCGCTCCCTTCTCACGGGGCTCTGCCGCGGTGTCCCGACCTGGGCGCCCTCGCTCTCGCCGGGGCGTCTGTGGGAGGCTGCTGCTCCGTGTCCCGACCTAATGACACTCTGAGTGCTTTTGGCATTGTGAAGTCTCTGTCTGTCTCCCCAGGCTTCATTTCTTCGGTCAAATGAAAAGTGCTCTTATTTCACATGTTGAAGAGTTCTCTTTTATAAAAGAAAAATGAAGCGGAGCTGTCTGTCACACATTTGAGACAGTTCTGATCTCTAGCGTGTTTAGTTTTTTTTTTCCTGGCAGCACTGAAAATTAAGAGGATCAAAGTCACGTCCCAATAAAGGACTTTTTTTCCGTCATCACCAGTCACTAGTGTGCCCCTGCGCCACACTTGCTTACAAGCCTCTTGCGTCTCTTGTTCTGTTCTGGTAGAGTTTAGCTCCATACCCCTCGCGCTCCGAGGGACCAGGAATGAGATTAGTCTCCAGCTGTGGCTTTTAGTTGGGATTTAAATCCGCTGCTGTGTTTGCAGTTAAAAGTCGGGAACCATTTTGACTCCAGACGGGAGTGAGCGTGCCGTCTGGCCCCGCACCCGGAGCGTTCAGCGCGGCAGCTCTGTGTCTGCCGCGTGCTGCGCGCCAGCCAGCGCTCCGGGCGCGGGGATTCGGGGAGTGTGGCCGGGGCTCCCTCCAGCAATTCACCGTGCAAAGGGGAGACGGGTGGGAAAGGGACCGTTTCAGCAGTAGAATAAGCAGTGTGTGCAGAGGACTCAGCAGTGTGCTAAATGCTTGGTATGGGTGGCTCACCCTGGAACTTCAGGAAGAGCCTCTTGGATCTGGGCATTACAGCAGACACAAGAAAGAGGCAGGCAGGTGGGAGAGGGCCTGCCTTGCAGGCAGAGCAGCACCTGTGAGCAGGTGTGTGGGGTCACCTGCTGTGTGCTGGACTCACCTGGGAAGTGTGGGGTGGGAGGGGGTGCAGAAGGGCAGGGTAGGGACACGGGCTGGAGAGCCGGGCGCTGTTGGCCGTCTGGAGGGCGCCGGACAGACACCTCAGGCAGAGCTTCGAGTTGCAGGAGGGTCAGGGAAGCGTCGTCCCTCTCCAGACACGACCTCGTGTTCTTCCTCCAGTCCGGCTGCTCTTTCCTTGTGCCATCTCCGTGCTTTGTCTTCGCCTTACTTACTTAGTTTCTCTTTCAGATTGTTTTGATTGCTCCTGGTCCTCAGGTGTCATTTTCCTCACTGATCTCCCCCTGCCTGCCCTGTCCTCTCCCCTCCTTCTCCTTCCTCTCTCGGCAGTACTTCCTCCCTGGGATTTGTGCATGGGAGTCGTTTTCCTGGGGCCCTCTGAAGCTCCTCTCAGTCTTTCACATATTTATATCATGCATTTTTGTTTTTTTCCTAAGAGCCGGCGCCGTGAAGGTGGTCAGCAGACCTAGCCCCCCTCCTCGCGAAGCCAAAATGCTGTGGTCATCATGGCCGTCCGTCCCCGCTCACTCTTTGTGCCGCTGATAGTGACCGTTTGCCTGCATTTGGAAGTCCCTGCATTTTAATTTGGAGGAAAGGCATCAGTTGCCTTGGCCACTTACATTGAAAAAATAAAATTCCAACCCTTAAGAGCCTGGACGAGTAAATTAGGTCTAAAATGCGCAGTCTCGGTGGGGCGAGCATTGTCCAGTGCTCACCGTGGGGCAGATGTCTAAGCCCTCCCTCCATCCTTCAGTGTCCCCGGAGCGGGCAGCACTGCTGTCTCCACCTCACGGATGTGTAAGCCGAGGCCCGAGATCACACACAGCCAGTCTGTGGTGGAGCCGCGTAAGAACCCGGGAGGCCTGGCCCCAGACCAGGTCTCCTGACCAGGCTCTGTGGCCCCCACTCCCACTGCGGCTCCTTCTTCGTGCTGGGCCACGCAGCATGGGCCGGCTGGCGTGACGGCTGTGTGCGGAGGGCGGCGGCAGCCAGAGGCACGAAGGAGCCTGCAGCCGGCCTCCCCACGGGCCCCTCAGGGCCGGCTTCTGTTGTGCAGGCGGACTCACGCGGCCTCCGAGTCGGTCTTTCAGGGGCAGAAGTGAAGACGCCCTTGGTAAATAAGCCGAAACTAGGACTTTCTTTGCTTATCCAAACTATTTTAAGCAACTAATATTCTGAGTGCAGCCTTGACTGACATTTCCAAAAAGATATCTTTCTTAAAGAAAACTAAAATACAGTAAACTGTTAGCATTAAAAGAAAATAGCTAACTAGGTATGACAACTTCTTAAAGGGTATTTCCAGGATTTGTTTGACCGAACATTCCTGCGGAGGCTTTTAGACCGAATTGCAGGCCGGTGGAGCCCTGCAGAGAGCCAGCCAGTGGCCCATCAGAGGTGACTGTGGGGGCGGGGAGGGGGGCTGCAGTTGTCCTTCGGAGGGTGAACTGTGTGCGTTGCTGTGCATCTCACGTTACAAACCCTTCCCCGGGCGGCTCTCAGCTCGTGTTTCTCTCGGCATTGGAGTAGTGGGTTTAGCGTGAGACTCATTTCTGGGAACGATTCACTGCTGTTTACTTGGTAAGATTTAGTGACAGTGTTGAATTTACCCACTGGAAAAATCCAACAGGTAGCTTGAAAAATAAATTCTTTTGGTGGCAGAGTTAGGAGCTGGACAGTGGGAACTGAGTTTCCATCTTCCCATCCCATGGGTCAGGGCCTGAGAAACCTGGAGGCAGAGGGAGCCGCCGAGGGCGAGGGGCGCTGCCGGATGAGAAATTTGTGCAGGTGCTCCCTCCTTTTCGTGGCAGGGAATGACTGCAGTCTACACCTGCAGCTCTACAGCCTGGGGTCTGGGCCGTTTGAGGGGGGGCGCTGAGGACGGCTGGGCAGGGCAGTGGGCGGCGGGGCGTGGACAGGAAGAATCAGACTGGCAGGCCCTGGCAGCGGGCGGCAGCGGGCGTGTCCCGTCTGCTGGAATGCCAGTCCTGGCGACTTTCAGCGGCATCCTCCTCCCCGACCCCCAACAGAACGCCTCAGAGCCCTTGCTCTCGGGCAGCGCCAGCTGCTCGGCATGGGTGGGCAGTGGTGAGCCCTCCATTGCTCGCTGGGGAGCTGCCTCTGTTTCCCCCATGCCCAGGAATGCCTGAGGCTCCCAGCTGGGGGGCAGAGTGGGGTCCCCTAATTTAGTCAGAGTTAGAATTTTGTGGTTCCTCTTTGGGGGCCCCTGGAGAACGTATTCCAAAAGGGAGAAGTGGCTCTTTCATTTAGCACGTTGAGGAGAGAAAGAAATGTGTCCTGTGTCCCCTTCAGACAGATTTGTGTCCAGTGGTTTCAGAGGAAGGAACGCTGGGCTGACGTGGTGAGGGTGCAGGGAGCTTTCACTTTAGTGACCTTGTGTGACAAGTTGATAAACAGTTCAGCTTGGCCTCATTAGAAAATTAAGCTCTGTTACACTTTCTCCAAAGACTCATACTCACGGAGGCTGCATTTATTAAATTGGCATTTATTAGGTGTCTGTGTGCACCATTTAGTAACTGTAAATTTGTAAAAGATGAAAACACAGAGTTCAGCCTTTGTGACGAGATGCACAAACTTGGACTGAATTTGATGCTTCAGAGGTGGTGCAGGCAGACTGAGCTCTTTGTAACAGAATGGTGGCGTCTGGAAGGCCAGGTGCGGGGGTGGGGTGGGGGGGGGCATGCAGCCTCCAGCCCGCATCACCCTCATCCTCCTGAGCCTCCAGGGCCCCTCCCTGACCTTGGCTCTGAGCGGTCCGCTCTGCTCGCCCCACCCCCCATCTGCCAAGGTCTCCGCCATGTCCTCAGTTGGGTTGTCGCCAGAGGCACCCAAACCACGAGTGTCCACACTGCGCCTGCGGCGTCAAGACCGCAGGCAGTCCGTGGGCTGTCTAGCCATTTCAAGCCCACGTCCAAGCTCAGAGAAACCAGTTTTATTTTCGCAACATTACATATTCCTGCCTAGAGGCATGTCCACACTAGTGTTGTACGTCATGATTTCTGGTTCGAACATTAGATTCAAATTATTGACCTTGAAAAACCGAAATCTCCTGTGGAACATCACACCTGTTTCAAAATTGCTTTTGCCACATGTCGTGCCACCCCAGCCTTGGAGATTCTGGGTTGGTGCTATGGGTCGTGCTCTGAAGAAGATCTTTCAAGCACCATCCTGGGTTGCCAGGTGTGTGCCTGCCTGTGCATGGGTGCTGTCACACTGAGCAGGGTGCCAGGAGCTGTCACTCAGGGGAACTGGCGGCGTGGCCGGTATGGCTGTGTGTTCGGGGCAAGCGCCTGCCGCACCGCTGTGCGTGCGGCTGGTGCCCCAGAGCTGGAGGCCCGGCGGCCTTTGCAGCGCGAGCCCCGGTGCCGTCCCGGCGGCCCAGGCCTGCCGTCTGTTCGGCCCGCGTGTGTGCTCGGCTTCTGGGGACCTGGAAACCATGACAGTGGGGTTTGTGCGTCTCCAGAAAGGGGAGTTTAAGTCTGCATAGAGTTTTTGAGTTAATGTGGCTTCGACATTATTCTTACTTAGAAGTAACATTCTTATCTAAAGATGAGACTATGTTCCCTATCTTTGAAGGTGACATTTAAACTTACTGCCAGAGAAACAGGTATTAGCAGCACACCAAGTACCCAGCGCTGTGCTGACCGCTGGAGGGGAGGACCCAAGAGGAACGGACCCGGCCTTTAGTGACGCAGCGCTAAGAGGAAGGGGCCATCTGTCTGGAGAGGGGTGTTTTCATGACAGAGGTAAGCAGGCAGGACTGAGCGGGGACAGGGCAGAGTGTCCCCACTCTGAGTGGAGATTGTGAAGCTCGAGGGTGGGGTCGGTCTCCCGAGGGAGCCCGTGCTGCCAGCGTTTGGGATCACCAGTGCTGAGTGACGCTTCGGAGGCCGGGCCTGGCCCTTCCCAGCCCCCCCCCCCCCCCCCCCCCCCCCCCCCCCCCCCCCCCCCCCCCCGGCCCCATCCCCGCTCTGCGAGGCTCTCGGGAAGCCCAGAGGAGTCGAGAACAGCTTGGTTGTGTCCCTGCTTGCTCCCCTCGCCGTTTATACACAACAAAATGCACAGATTTGTAATGAGTGTTCCCACGAGTTTTGACACACGCACATTCCTGTGTGACAGTCGCCCCGGTCCAGGTGTGTGAGCAGATCTATGTCCTCAGAAGGCTGCCCGCTGTGAGGGCCGCCTCGGTGCCCCACAGCACCCGCCTGGGTGGGAGAAGGCCCCACGCAGAATGAGGGACGGGGCGGAGCCGGGGCTGCATTCTTTCCCCTGGTGGAGCGGGCTGGCGCTGGCACCTCGCATTCCTGGGCTGGAACCTCCCTAGGAGCAGGAGCCTGCCCTGGGGGTCCTGCTCCCCCGAGGCCGGGCTCGGGGCCTGTCCAGGTAACAGCAGGTCTCGGCCATTTCTCTGCCGATGGTGTTCCAGGCCCACGCGTGGGCTCTGTCAGCTTCCTCGTGAGCCGGCGTCTCTGAGCGTTTGTGCGTCAGCCCCGTGCTCTGTGTGCAGGTCTAGCTCACGAGGGGTTTATTCACGCCATGGGGGTGACCACTCCACGTCATTCCCTTTAGCTTAGCAAACGTCCCCCGAGGGCCAGTCACGGGCCAGACTCTCTGCTCAGCTCTGGGGCCCAGAAATGGAGCCATGCAGTCCCGAGGCTCCAGGAGCTCCCGACCCCATGCGGGCCCGGGCGGTGGGACAGCCACAGCACCATGTGATCCGCGCTGGGCGGGGGGGGGGGGGGGGGAGCCCTGTGGCTGCTCATCAGGACCGGGTGTCAGCAGAAGCTTCCTGGCAATAATGACAGCAGCAGTGATAGTGACAGCTGTCACTTGTGGAGCGCTCAGTAAGTGCTGGCAGGGTGGCGAGGACTGACCTCTTAGCTCCTCTCACCCTGGCGCCGTCTCCCCCGTGGTGTCCATGAGGACACTGAGGGCCGGAGAAGGTGGGTCCCGTGCCCAGTCCCTCCCTGCTGTTAAGTTAGTGTGAGCCACTCGGGGTCTTGTGGGCCGTGCGCTGCTGCAGCACACACCAGCCCACCCCGGCTGTGGAGGGTGTCCATGCGGGGTCAGGGGGCAGGGTGGGTCGGGTGCAGTCAGGCTGCGGGGCTCTGGGCTGGAGAAGGGAGGCCCGGGCGAGGAGGCCGGAAGGAAGAGGGTGGATGGGGGGAGCCTTCGATCGGGGTCTGGGGGACGGAGAGCGAGAGCCAGAGCGCCTGCGTGCTCTTCTGGGCTTTGTGCTTCTCCGTAGGATTGTTTTGGGGGGGGGGGGTTCTGTTGTGTTTATTGTTACTCTTTTGGAAAAGAAGTTAGCATTTTATTGCTGCTTTACAATCCTAAGGACTGCCTTGCTCCTTGAGCATTATTTACGTGGTATTTACGTGGCACAGATCACCGTATCACGCAAAGCGAGACGAGGCTGCAGGCTCGACGCCTGCTGGCTCCCCCTCCCCCTTGGCGCCAGCGCAGCGCTGCACCTGGGGTCCGTGTTCTTTACGTGTTTAGGGAGAACACATGAAGACTCCTAACTAGGATTACTTTTTCACAGTTAGAATCATCTAAGTTCTTATTTAATACCACATTTGCTTATTTTTCCTGTAACCTTTCTAAGAAGAGTAGGTACAAAAAAGATCGTTGGTGAAACAGTGGTGCAGCATAACAGGTATAAACACCCCTAAAAAGGTGAGAGTTAATGGAATGCAGCGTTATGATACGTCGAGCTAGGAAGTGTTTCCTTTTCGTGCGTCTTCTGAATCCAGTGGGGGGGGCATTTTGTGCATCCCTCAGCTCTGCGTTTCTTCCTTACGCACCCCTTCCTGCGTGTGCCTAGTCATTGTTAGTGATTACACAAAAATCTGCTTTAAGCTGCACCCCAGGGCATAAATAGCAAGACTTGGTTGCTTGTCTAAGTGGTCTTTAATTAAAGTTGAAAGAAATCAGGCTGTCAGGCTGGAGACACCTTTAAAATGCTGTCTGAGACAGAAGGCTGACTTAAGCGCCGTTGGGTCCAGCCCGTTTGTGTCTAAACGGGTCAGAGTGTGGTTGGGCCTTTTAGAAAGCCGCGCCCGTCTGAGATGCTGTAGGTGCGGCCCCGCTTGTAAGCAGGTGAACAACCAGGTAAGCCTTTAAGGGCCTTCTGACTCCTAGGTTTTTCTCATTTTCTAAAAATTCCCTACTTAAACATATGTTCTTGCTTCACTTTATGATTTAAGTGAGCTGAACAACGAAAATTATTCATAAAGGACAATATTACACTCATCACAAGCACAGAAGTGAAAAGCTTGCTGTCACAGTTAAAAAGCAAGGCCGTTTCCCGTGTCCGTCTCGGCTTTTCCCGCGGCGTTACTAACGCCGTTGCTGCGGTTCTTTTGTTTTTTTAAGATGTTATTTATTTTTGGAGCGAGAGGAAGGGAGGGAGAAAGAGAGGGACAGAAACGTCAGTGTGTGGTTGCCTCTCACACGTCCCCTACCCAGGACCCGGCCAGCAACCCAGGCATGTGCCCCGACTGGGAATCGAACCTGTGATCCTTTGGTTTTCAGGCCAGCGTGCCATCCGCTGAGGCACACCAGCCAGGGCTGTAGTTCTTTTTTTCTTCAGACACCTCCCTTCACTGGTCTGTATTTCTTTTCTGAGGGGCGAGGTCCTCACCCTGTTTTCCTCCGCGTGTGCGCCGCCTCACAGAGCCCGGCCCAGAGCCGGCCCTCTGACACTCGCACCTGCCACTCCTGCGGGAGCGACGGGGCTCTTCCCTGTCTGCCTTTGCGACAGCGCGGGGTGCAGTGGAGGGAAGGGAAGCAGCAGACTTCCAACTGTCGTATGTTCGTTGCTTAACACTGCTCATTACACACAGACACACACGTGCACACTTTCAGTGGGGCGCCTGTGACGGTGCCCTGACGCTGCACCTTTCCGTGTGACTGCTTGGCTCAGCTGCAGACAGTGCGGGGCTTTCCCGGATGGCACCTGGACTTGGGCTGGTCGGGGCTCTTCCTTGGAACTGCTGTCAGGCCGGCTGGAGAAGAGGTGGCCAGGTGCGGCGGGTCCTCGAACAGTAGGTTCCTGGAAGTCGTCGAGACACCATGGGAGCAGAACTCCAGTTTGAGTCGATGCGCCTGTGGCGGGGTTGGTTTCACTGAACGCCGTGTTGCTTCAGTCCCAGAGCTGATCGAGGAGGTTACTCGGGACCTGCTGCGCAGTGGACGCATGGAACCCTCGGGCAGGAGCTTCCCAGGGTGCTGCTGAGGCCCCAGCCTGCCACCCTGCTCTCCGCCTGCTCTGCTGGGGGTGCCCGAGGCCACTACCTGACTCTTCATGTGGCCTCAGTGTCCTCCCTGGAGCCTGCCCAGGACAAATCGAAGCCGTCTGCATCCTGGTTCCAAATCCTGAGTGACAGTAATTGCACAGCTTCTTTTGGGTCCGTTCCCATCCTTGCAGGCCCCTCCCTGCCCTGTGTGGACCAGAGGCATCCCCTGGGAACAGGTCTGCAGTGCAGAAGCCCAGGCTCCTCAGGCCACTGCATCCAGTGACAGCTCCCCAGGTGACAGAATGTACAGCAAAGTTTAGGGAGCACTGGGGTAGGCCATGGCCACCAGCTGCCCAAGAGGCTGCATGTGCGCCTTCCTGGGGCCAGAGCTGTGGCCTCGACCTTCTGGTCTGGCAGGAAGCCTAGAAAAGGACCTTGCCTTGCCAGCCTCACTCTCCACCCTCCTTCTCTCACTGCTGCTGGGGGTCTGGAGAGATGGTGGCAAGGCGCTGTCCAGAGAGTGCACACAGAACTAGGGTGGGAACCGGGGATGTTCGGAGGGCTCCAAAGAGGTGAGGCAGTGTGTTCAGGATTGTGGGAGGCTTTGAGTATCAGCCGAGAAAGCCGGGCCTGACCCCTCCGGCCTTCCTTGCTCAGACACCCAGCCATCCTGTGCCCTGCATGCTCTGGGCGTGCCCCGCCTGATGCCATTTGTCCTCGCTCTCAGGGGCTGCTTGGCCCGTGGACTCCTGTCCTCCAGCTCCGCTCCTCTCAGCGCAGACCTTCCTGCCTCTCCCCGGCAAGTGTGACCCTCCTTGTCCCCACCTGTCTCCCGCTCCTCTGGCACTCGCTTCCCTCTTCCCTGTGGCACGTCCTTCCACCTGTCCTGTGTGTGTTTCGGTGCCACATTTGGGTCGGAATCTGCGCCCTTCCCCTCCTGTGTTCCTAGGCTGGGAGGACCCGGAGGGCAGACAAGGCCCTCGTTTCTCCTGTTCGCCATGCCAGTCCAGCAGAGTGCCAGGCAGGCGCACGGCGTGGGTGGGTGCCCGTGAGGTGTCCTGAGGGCAGGCGGAGTTGGCCCCACTGGCCTCCAGGCTCCCCTCGCTGCTTGCCTCAGGTGCTTAGCGTTCCTGGAGAGCATTGCATCGCCTGGTTAATGAATTCCGATCCCAAATTTGGCCAACTGGGCTTCCCTAGGCCTTTCCGGCAACCTTCCTGCTGCCTGCTCATCCCAAGCACCTGCCCATGGTCTTCCCCGCGCTGACCTGGACTGCCATCGCTTTCTGCAGAGCACTTCTGCGCTGTGGCCAGGCCAGCGGGGCTGGCTCAGGAGCTTGCTTGCTCTCCAGACCCTCCCCTTGCCCCACAGAGAGGGGAGGGTCTCCTCTTCAGTGCCCCGCGCTCATCAGGGCAGAGTGAGGGCTGGGAGCGAGGCTTTCTCAGCAAGACGTTCTTGATCAGGGTCTGCAGTTCTCTGCCCTCTCGCGCCCTTCACCCTGGGGTCTGAACTCCCGGCAGACGGCTGCTTTGCATCTGGCTGGTCCAGGTTTGTTTTGCCTCATCTTTTCCAACTTCAGAATCTGACTCACTGTTTATTATCCTTTGTCTTCGCCAGTGGGAGTTTTGTTGACTTTCCCCCACCATCCTTTGTGGGTAGATTCAGACTAAGATAGGGGTTTTTTCTTTTCTGGTATCAAACCCTTGCATGCTCTGGTACAGAGGAGCCAAACAAGCTTTTAAGCAACCAAAGAATTTATTAAAAAACTGTTAAATCAGACTCTCTGGATAGAACAAATAACAAGATCCCAAGACCACACGTATATTTAGTAAGCCATGTAGTTGCTGAAATTCACAGGCGCTCAGCCCCGCCCACGTCCTGGTGAGCTCTGGGTCAGACGACTGGAACGGCCACCCCACCCGCTCGAGGCCATCGAAATTCTGGTCCTTTTAAACTTCATTTTATTTTGATTGTGTGCAGCCTTAGACCCTTCATAAGGGCTGTTCGTTTACCCATCAGTTAACCCTCACCAGCCTGTTTTTTTACGTGATAAATTTCTTGTTTTGTAAAGAGAAAACAGTCTCCTGGAGGCATTCGAAGAGCCGCGCAGACAGGACAGCAACATAGAAAGAAGTCCGTCCCGTGGAAACACATGTTTGTTTTCACACCCCTGTGCATGGACACGTCACACGCTTCGCACTGAGGGAAGAGAAAATACACAGCTGCGTGTGTGCTCTTGGGAAGCAAGATTTTCAGCCTGAAAGGGAGACAGATGTTGGAGTGAAGACGTTAGCACCCTTGGTGTGAGGTTAGGGTTGGAAATAGCTCGGATTCACGAGCAGTCCTCTCTCCGTCAGGAAAGGACGCGGCTCCCGGCTTTGTCCGCCGAGAGGGGCTGAGAACGAGGAGCCTCTGCAGCGTCGCCTGTGTCTGCTGATGCCACCTCGCTCTGCAGAGAGCCGCGGGGCCTCCGGGAAATGGCTGGCTCCGGGGGTGGCGGAGAGCGGGAAGGTGTGCCTTGGGCATGCTGGTGCACGGCGACATTTCCAGAGACCGTGGAGCTGCGTCACAGGGACCCAGCACCTACCTTTGGTCCACTAGCCTAAGACAGGACGGAGGGAAACACGTCAGGGACATAAAAACCCCCGTGTTCACAGTAATGCTGAAAACGGAAGAATTGAGTCACTTTTACAGATCAGAAAGACACCCATTCGTCATTCTGGAAGTCGGTAGAGGGAGAGAACCAGACTTCCCCCTCCTGTCCAGTTCGGAGCGTCTTCCGGGGCAGTGAGGAGTGGATGGGGGCGCTTCGTAGGAGAGCCCCAGCCAGTCCTGCAGAAGGAACGGCATCGTAAGGAGGGCGCCGCTTACTGCTGCCGTCCCCGAATGAGTGGTGGACTTCGGCAGCCACCTCCGGCAGTTTGCACTAGACCCCACTAGCGTGAAAAGTCGGTGGGGTCATGCGAGGATGTTGTCAGGTCCCCGACCCCAGAGCCCACCGACAGATCACCGGAGGGAGGAGGGTCCTGACGCCACGCTCTACCTGGCGTTCTGCAGCGAGAAGTACAGCAGGCCCCCCGAAGTTGTCTTGCCGAAAGGAGGTCGGCGGAATCCAGTCAAACCTCTAGGGCCAGCAGCCAGTTGAGAGGAAGTGCGGAGGCCGGAGAGGAGTGGGGGAGACAGGCCGGGGCGTGGACGAGCGCCGGAGACGAGGGCCCCTCGGCCCCAGGCTGTGCGCGGGCTTCCCTGGAGCGCTGCTCGCAACAGACCGGTCGTACAGGGACATTTTTGAGAGTCTCCTGGGTACGTGAATGTGCACTGCCCGTCAGATAACATGAAGGGATTACCGTTCATCTCACTGAGCAAAACAGTGGCATTCTGGTTACTTTGGCTAAGGTGGTATCTTTACAAGTACTACGAATTAGCCAGTGAAACGACAGGAAGTCTGAGAAATATTCGAAAGACTGTGGGGCAGCGATTTCTGCTGGTGTGCCTCAACCCCTGCCGCCGAGGCAGGGTGCTGACCTCCTGTCCCTTCGATCGTCAAGTGAGAAAAGGACAACAGCCAGCAACAACAGCATCCAGGGTGAATGAATCAAAGTTACACCTTTTTTTTGTCAGACAGAAAAAAAGTATCTTTTTTGGTGTGCTGCACAGTTTCAGTAGTTAGTTTTTGCGTGCCCAGAGGTGAGAGGTCTCCATTTGCTGCTCGGGGCGGTGCGGGGAATGTGGGGGAGGGAATGTGGGGGAGGGGAGCCAGGGGACACCACGCCGGTCACTTTTGAAGCTGGGTGTCGGACAGGTCGGTGTTCCCTGCACTTCTTCCTGAGATACGTTGGGACGCTCCCATTGAAAAAAGGGTTGAACATTTTAAAATGGGTTCTCCTGTGAATCTTAGAGTGAAAGCCCTTGGTGGCTGGGAGGTCACCGCCGACTCAGAACAGCACCCTGGTCGATGGGGGAGCGTCTGTGCTGTGTAGCCGGCCCTGCGCCCCCCCCCCCATACACACCTGCAGTAATGGTTACATTTGTAGGCACAGCCTGTGTCCCCACACTGCCTGGTTGGTGCGGGGTATCGCGCTCCGCTGACAGGGAATCAAGGGTGGGACAGTTAGAATCCTGCCCTCCAAGTTGGCCTCTGAGTCGACCTGAAGGCCGCCAGCACCTCCGACAGGGATCGTCCAGAAAAGGGGACCCTTGGCCGGGGCTGTGAGGGAGGGTGGGAGCGTCAGTCACGCGGCCCTGAAGAGAAGGGTCTGAGGAAATGAATCGCAGCAGCAGGGGAACGGCGGAGGAAAGAGTGTGTGTGCCCGTGCCTGTAGCCGGGGGGACTCCTGAATAGACTTGGTCAGGAAAATTTCACGAAGGCCGGTTTCCCCAGAGCCTTGGGGCCAGGGCCCTGCCTCTTCTATCTTGCCTTCCTGGTGTAGGGCCTGCCAGACACTCGGGGAATATATAACAAAGGGACTCACTCTGTGGACAGCGAAGCGCCCAATCTGAATACGCGGCTGGGAGAGTGTGAGGATGATGAGAAAATATGAGAAAATTCTCTGGTGGAACACGTGTCGGTTGAATAAAAATCAAGCTTTGCCATAAGTACTTTGCCCCTCTGTAGACGCGTTTCTGAGTCGGGAGGCCCATGCACAGTGTCACTTGGCAGGCGGGGCCCCAGATGGCAGGAACAAGGGCCGCGGAGCGTCTTGGTGTTTCTGGGCTGGCTGCTGTGGTTTCTCGAGAGCACGCGTGGCACAGACCCTGTGTGTTACACCTGTCATTCTCCTCTGACAGGTGTTCTACAGAGGAAGAACCAGAGTCCTAGAAGTCATTTTCCCACACCAGTGACAGCAAAGTATAATTGTAACCTAGATCTGTTTGAATTCCATCTTCAGCAGAGTTTTAGAAAATGTAGATTGCAACACATTAATGGGGTATGAGACCCATTTAATTGATCAGAGCCAGAGTCTTTAAAAAATGGGATAGAAAGCCTTTTAAGAATTTTTAAGATGGGATAGAAAACCTTTCGAGTATCACGTGAGAGTTCAGCAAGAACTGCAAACACTGCGATAAATATTGTGGCCAGTTGAGCAGGTATGTGGTGAATACACGCATTGGCTGGACACGTCCACAGCGTGTATGTTTCTCTGTGAGTTTCTGTACGTATGTGTATGTCAGGTTCAATTTGAAGTGCATTTCTCACGTGGCACATGTTCAGAAGCACTTGGCTCTGCAGTGGGCTGTCTGAGGGAGCTGGCGGGTGGCCACCCAGGGTCCTGAAGTCCCAGGACGGTGCAGATGTCAGGGCTGTCCGCAGAGCCCATGTCCGTCGTGGGAGGGATGCACCCACGAGGCCCGGCCCTTCGAATGCGGGCAGAACATGTGAACAGAAACACTCACTGCCGCCGGCCCGGCCCAGAGTTGGGGGGCTCGTCAAGGCCAGGGACGAGTCGGGCCAGCTTCCAGCTCCCTCACGCCCTTCTCCATCCCTTACCTGGCTTTGACCAGTGAGTTGTTTCATTTGGCAGCACGGCCTGGGAATGACCCCTGCTTCTGTCACTTCTCTCTGTGGCCTTTCAGGAAAAGAGGACAACCACCTGCCCACTTGAAGAACTTGCTTGGTTCCGAGAGGTCACCGAGTCGGCTGTCGGCGCCTCCTCTCCAGGGCCGCCTTTTCCTGTTCACTCGCCGCGCGGAGCTTGACGGCCGCTAGGGGCCCGCAGTCTCAGGCCCTCTTCAGGGCAGCCGCAGCGGCCTGCTGGGGTGGGACTGGATCCTCTGGTCACTCCCCTGAGAAGGGCGTCTACGTCCAGGGGCCACACACACTGCCATCTGCTCCAGAGTTTCCTGCAGGACTGCTTTCTTTTTTCATTTCTTCACGTCCGCATCAGGGAAGTTTCCAGAGCATGTGGATGTGCTGGGTGGCCGGCTTCCTTCTGCAGGGAGACAGGTCCCCACCTTGCAGGAAGCACAGTGCAGAGACTCTGCTGGAGGGAGAGCACCCACTTGGAACATTCCAGAAGACCTGGGGTGACTTCCTCCTGCAGGCGCTCTTCGCCAGTCTGACTGACTGTCCCCGAGTCTGGAAAGCTGGCCCCCTTCCTTCTGTTCGGAGTTCTGTGTCTTCTGAGCCTCTGGTTTTTTAATGTCCGTGCAGTGAAACTCACTTGTAGGGGGACTATACAATTATTTGGATTTTAAAATACAGGGTGAGGCAAAATCAAGTTTGCAGTTGTTCGTGTGGAAAGTGATACAGTAATAAGTAACACACGAACAAACCGTTTCGCGTGCTCACCACTGTAACCCTTATACTCACGGACCCGTGTGGCCACCAGGATGGGATCGGGGTCCAAGCAGTTCCACTGACCCTGCGACCCCCAGGCTCCCTCTTTATCGCCACCCCGCCCCCGCCCCCACCCCGGCCGCCAGGAGCCTCTGGGGCCTCACATTCAGTACATGGACCCCGACTGTAGGTGACGTTTGGGGGGTGACCTCTCACCTGTCACAGTGTCTGAGAGTCACCCTCCTTGTCAAACGCTGGTTCCTTTCTGCTGCTGAGTAGAGCTCCGTCGTGGGGACATGCCACCGTTTATCTCTCCTCCCACCCGCCGCAGGACACGGGGCTGCGGCCGGCTCCGGGCTGCTGCCGGGAACGCCACCGCGAGCATGCACGTGTCGGCTGCGGTTCTCCCCTCCCGGGGGTGGCTCCCGGGGCTGGCTCCCGGGGCTGGGGCTGCGGGGCGTGGGGCGCCTGTGTCGTCAGACAGGAAGCGGCCCTCCCCGGAGCAGCTGTGCGTTCTGCTTTCCCGCCAGCAGCCCCCTGGAGTCCCACTCGCTCCTCGTCTGCACTGGCACGTGGTGGTGCCAGTGTTTCCTGCCGCAGCCGTTCTGACGGGTGTGTTGTGGCCCCTCGTTTCGTTTCAGTTCCTGCTCCCTAGTGGCTGGTGGTGTGGGACGTCCCCCGTGCACTTAGTTTGCCGTCTGCTTTTCCTCCTTGGGGAGGGGACCGCGCCCACTCTCCGGGTTGTCTGTCGCTGAGTTCGAGAGGTCTGCGCGTGTCCTGGAAACAGTGCCGTTATCAGACGCGCGATCCCCAGTATTTTTTAGCCTCTGGTTTGTCTTTTCATTTTCTCAGCCCTGTTTTTGGCAGAGGAAGTTTTATAATTTTGACAAAGTTTAGTTTATCAGTTTTTTTTTTTTTTGGTGGCTCAGCCTTTAGCGTAGTTCTGACAACTCAGCCTAGTTCGGGATCACGAAGATTTTCTTATGTTTTCTCCTGAAAGCTCTGTGGGTTCATGTTCCACACGTAGAAGTGTCCCGTTGGAGTTTGCGTCTGTGCGAGACGGCGAGTTTGGGTGAGGGTCTCTTCGCGTGTGAAGGCCTGGTGCTCTGTCACCGCTCGTTGTGTGCTGCCTGTGGGGTGGCTCTGGCGCCCGGCCGAGTGCACGGCCCAGGCGCGGGCCCGTGTCTGCACACCCATCCTGCGCAGCTGGCCCCTGTGTCTCTCCACCAGCAGATCCTCGTCTTGAGGCCTGTAGATTTACATCAGGCCCTAAGTCGGGTCATGTGGTTTTTCCAGCTTTGGGTTAGCTGTTCAGCCTTCTCTGCCCTTTTGTGTAAATTTTAGGGTGGCGTGTCTGCAACTGTACAGAACCCCACTGTGGCTGCGAGTGGAACTTTGTGAAATCTCCAGCTCACTCTGGGGTGAGTCCATGCCTTCACTGCATTCCTGCGCCTTCCAGCCCGTGAGCCAGGAGTGTCTTCTCTTTACTTAGATCCCCTGATTTCCCTTGTCAGTGTTTCATAGTTTTCAGCATACAGGTTCTGCATATCTTCGTTAGACTTACATCTAAATATTTCAGTGTTTGAGGGGAGCTGTTATAAATATTAAAAAAATTCAGTTCCTGGTTGTTCATTGCCTGTACATGGAAATGGAGTTGACTTTTGTGTTGTATTGGTCCTGTGTCCTGTGGGCTTGCTAAACTCACTTATTCTAGGGCAGGGGTGTCAAACCCATTTTCCCTGGGGGCCACATCAGCCTCGTGGTCGCCTTCAGAGGGCCGAATGTCATTTAGGTCTGTGTAAACGTGACCACTCCTTAATAGCCAAGTGAGACCTTGGTGCTGCCGCCGGGTAGAAACGAGGTGGAGGGCCAGATTCGGCCTGCGGGCCTTGTGTTTGCCACCTGTGCTCCGGGGGCTTTAAAAGTAGCGCCCCTGGGGTTTCACACAGACGCATACGTCCTCCACAAGTGAGGACGAGTTGGGTCACTTCCTCTCCAGGCCCCGTGCCCCCGTCACCGTTTCTCGCCTGGCCGCACCGCCCACAAGCCTCCTCTGATTGTGCTGTGGTGGGTGTCTCTTGCCTCTTCCCTGGGTGGGAACAGAGATCACTTTCTACTGAATGGAGAATTATTAAAACTGAGGAGAGATAAAAAGTAATCACAAAAAGTAAAAGAAAACAGCCTATTCCTTTTTTAAGAAAAAATTAGTCCAACCATTAAAAGAACAAAAGAAAAATAGCTACATCTGTACAGAGGCATATTTGTACGTGCACGTTTCCTGTTCTGGAATTAACTTTGGAGAGTTTTTACTCCAGCCCTTGCAGGGAGAGCATGGCCAGTGGAACTGAATTGTCAAGCAGAGCAAAACCTAGCAGCAGACCTTCTGTCATTTGGGCAGAAAGGACCATGGTGACACAAGCGCTCCAGCTGCCGTGTGTGTGTGTGTGTGTGTGTGTGTGTGTGTGTGTGTGAGAGAGAGAGAGAGAGAGAGAGAGAGAGAGACAGACAGCCTGGTGCGGGTGTAGGCAAGGCCTTGCTCAGGGTGTTGCCTAGCAACGTGGGGAGTCACAGCCTGTAACTCTGATACTGCGTCCTGGCCACTTGTCTGGGGAATGAGAGAGCAGGTGCCGTGCCTGCCTGTGCTTTCCAGTGTCACGGCGTTGGAGTCAGGCAGTCTAGGGACAGTGCACGAGCAGGCAGGTCCGTCGGGGAGCTCTGGGGGCTGCCCGCCTGCCTTTGTGAAAACCAAGGCTGCTGGGGAGGACAATACTGCTTTGTGGGGACCCCAGTGCTGAGATTCCGGGTGCCCTCTGCCACATTTCTGCCTCTGCAAATCCTGGCTGCTACCCGGCTCCCGGACACTGCCGAGTTGAGTCCTGGAAAAGGAAAAGGGAATTTACAAAACGGAGATGGGGTGGGCGGGGCACGCCACACTAAGTGCGCTTCCTGCTCCTTTTCCTTTCCTGCCCCCACTCCTGGTAACGGCGAAGCACCGACTGGCTGTGCAGAGCTCAGGGCCCCTCCTTCCAGAGGCTCGGATCCTGGCCCGGAGACGCCTTTGAGACACACTGCCCTTGGTTCCTCACCGTCCTTAGAAAGGAGGATGGGTGGGTGGGGAAAGTGACCGCCGTGTGTCCACAGAGCTCTGGGGTCTGTGACCCTCAGGGTGCCTGCGGTGTTCCCAGGCAGGGGACCCTGAGCCCGTGGAGCTGAGGCGGGCTGTGTGACCCTGCCCCCATGCTCACGCTCCAGGCCCCAACACAGGGACTGGCAGCTTCAGTGCCCCTTTGTTACATGGCTTCGTGGAGATTTTGTAGGGGGTTAGGCCAAAGCTGGAAACACACACAGGCACTGTGAGGGCGCGCAGTGGGCGCGCTGGCTGAAGGCTTGTGCCTCGTTTGCGTTAGCTGTTTTTACGTGCTTATCTGCTTGCTCAGTCATCTCCAGAGATATCATTCTGTAGCGCTTCGGTTTTGTTAAAATACAGCTGATCCTGGAAAACATGGTTAGAAGTAGGTGGCTGCCAAAGACAGCCCTGGGCACTTTCAGCCTCTTTGACAAGCCCTTTCTCCTTCGTGTGGCTGTTATAACACACAGCAGGGTTGATACTGGGGGGAGTCCAGCAAAGAGCAGCAAGTGAGTAGCCATCTGTGCTCATGAGTTTTGTGTCCTTTCGTGTGCCTTCCGTGGTGGACAGGACAGTCTGTGCCTGTGGCCTGTCACCAGCCCCTCCCAGACCCTCCCTGCACTCGGAGGTAAGATCAGTATCACTTTGCTCGTGGTTAGAACCTGGAGCCCAGAGGTTGGGGGGAGCAGTCACACCAGCCACTCCTCAGACTGTATGTCGCTGTCTGCGTGGGGACGGCCTGATCCAGGCTCCTTGAGCTTGCCACACCGCCAATCCTCCGTTTCCTCATCCTCGGGATCGGGTGGTGAAACCCCGCCCCTGTGGTGGGCCAGGCAGGTCTCTGCAGGAGTGGCAGACACCCCCAGCGTAGGGACTGTGGGGATTGTTCCCCCTTTTCCATGTAAAAGTTAGGAAATTTGGGCTGTGTTTTACCTTACCCCCAGCCACCCACTGACTTGTCAGTGACGCTCGGCCTTACACAGGACTTTGCATCTTACAAAGCCCTTGCGCATGCCCATCACTGTGCAGGTTTGCAAAATAAAGGGTCTGTGCTGCAGACACTCTTTCAAGAGTCATGGGGTGTGTGACAGAAATCGGTAGGTGACGACAGTGCCTGGGTGGTTCCAGGTGCCTGGGGAATGGTGAGTCCCCTCCGGACGACCTGGAGGACTGTAGAATGAGTCTGCCTGTTTCTAGAAGACGAGAAAGGGCTTCCTGGCAGCCGCGCTGTCGGGAGTGGTGTCCGCCTGGGGCTGACACCTCGGGCCTGTGCAGTGTCCGCTTCTCAGCGTGGACCGCGCCTGCGGTGCCGGCGGAGGGGCGTGTGGGGCAGGGCTGCACGTCTGTCCGACCTGCAGCGGGGAGGAAGGGCAAGTCGCTGCGCCTTCCAGATGGCCCGGCAGCGGGGGGCAGCGGGGGCAGCGGGGCTTCGGAAGGGCCCTGCGAGACGGTGCGTGTGCTGTGCAGGGTGTGACGTGTGACGTGTACAGGGTGGGCCAAGGGGGTTCACAGCTGTGGGTGCCCCGTTACAGAAGTTCTTCTCGAATTATTATCTGTCAGTTACATTGTTATTTTTCATATGAACAACTGTACACCTACTTTTGCCCCACCCTGTATATTTTGTTGGACGCTTCTTCATTTTTTTCCCTTCAAAAATTTTCCCTTTGAGAAAGTTTCACACATCATGGCCAGACAAGGTCTCTTGTACAATTTGCAGAGGTCCGCGAACTCCCTGGGACCGACTTTGGGACCTCCACGTTAGAGCCCTGCTTTAAGGGAATTGAACTGCAGCCAGGGAGAAACTTGAACTTGAAGGCCAGGTGGACCTGATTCTGACTCTTACAGGTGCTCAAGTGCAGGGGACCCAGGTGCTTATCCAGCTCTGTGATTTGGGGCGAGAATAACTGAACCCCAGTTTTTTCTAAACAGAGAAAAGTAATGCGAACATTGCCGTATCTTGCCGTGTGTAGGGCATACCCACATTTTGTGTGCATTGTACACGGGACTATTGTGCCGGTACTGCCCCCATGGTGTGTAGTCATTACACCCAGGTGTGATGCACATCCGTATTTTTTCCTCAAAAATTTGGGCAAAAAAGTGCACATTATACACGGCAGAATAAAGTGCGTCCCACAGGGTTGCTGTGAGCATTAAAGATAACGCAGGTGAAGTTGTCAGGCAGTGCCTCCACGCGGCCTCTGGGGCCTCGCCCACCACACTCAGCGCTGCTGCGCCCTGCTGGTCCTCAGCATTCACGTGCTAATTAAAGTAGTTTTCACACCAGTGAGGCTGAGACAACTGAGTTGTTTTGTTTTTTTTTTAATGGAGGAAACTTGACATTTTTTTTTTAAAGATTTTATTTATTTATTTTTAGAGAGGGAAGGGAGAGGGTGAGAGAGAGAGAGAGAGAGAAACATCAATGTGCAGTTGCTGGGGGCCACGGCCTGCAACCCAGGCATGTGCCCTGACCGGGAATCGAACCTGCGATGCCTGGTTCGCAGCCCGCGCTCAATCCACTGAGCTACGCCAGCCAGGGCGGCAACTGAGTTTTTTTTTAAGTTTCTTGGTGGGAGGGACTGTGCCTTCCTCAGCTTTTTATTTTCCCATAGAACTTTACACATAATTTTTCAGTAAGTGTATTGAGTTGAATTTTTGGAGCCAAATAATATTTATGTTAGTCCAAATAATGAATACCATTGAACTAGAATGACTTTTAACACATGTGAGTAGTAACCTTAAATAAACCAAAAAGCTACTTTTATATTTAGAAAAATTATTGATTTGGACTTTTCCATTTAAATTTGACTGTGTTACCCCTCAGCTGTGACACCTCACTGAGCTTGGCCAGCTGTGTGGAGAAGTCAGTCACCTCCGTTCCCACCGAGGAGCCTGTGGTCGCCGAGGTCGCCCGTCAGCGTCAAGCCGCCGCAGTTTCTGTTACGCAGTTGTTACCATAGCTGGGGTTGGGTGGGTACTGAAATCTTTGTGAACCCAAAATTCTTTTATGATGATGGAATATTTCATGTTTAATATTCTTGGTACGGAGTATGTGTTCAAATATTTTACCAGGTATGTGTCTTTTACAGGTTCATATAATATATAAAATGCATTTCTGTTCCAAGAAAAATACAAGTGGTAAACAGTTGGGAGAGAGCTTGCATATTTTCCTTTATGATCCTGTCTGATGATTAATGCATTCAGCTGTGTTCAGCCTCACGTGTAACCGGGTTAGTGTTTAGTTTGGGTTAGGCTGTTTCGCTTATGAGAACAGAAGCGGCCAATCCCGTGCTCGGCCTGCCTTCCAGGTGGAGTCTTTGCATTGTTTCCAGATCACGGTGCTTAATGCAAGGTCAGATTTTCCTGTGAAAACAGATTTTGGATTAACTCTGTGCTCTTGCGCACACGCCTTCGCACCTGCCCGTGCACTTACGCTCCAGCGACCTGCAGCGGCCACGGTTCTCGTCTCGAGATGCCGCAGAGGGGCTGGAGCCCTCCCCAGCAGCACAGGGGCACAGACCAACTTGAAGGCGCCAGTGCGTGTGCCCCTCTTGCACAGGGACCGTGAGGGTCGGCGGGGAGAGCGGGGGTGGTGTGGGACGAGGCCCAGAGCAGCCGAGCCTCTGGTTCTCATCATTCCGCTCTGCTTGACCGTGGTGAGGACTTCGTGTGGGGCTGGCACACTGCTGACTGTGGGCCTGATGTTGAAAATAAAGTTTTATTAAGAGATGGTCACGCTATTCCTTTAGAGTTGCCGATGGCCACTCACCCGGTTCACCTGCACAGCCAGGCGGCTGTAACAGAGACGACTGCGTGGCCCGCAAAGCCTAAGGTATTTATTTTTGCACATTTCTAGAAAAAATGCTGACCCCTGATACAATGCTTTAAAAAAAAGCAATACACAAACAAAGGTTGAGTCTCAGCTCTGCCACTCAGTGACTGTGTGACCACAAGCATCTTTGTGCCTTAATTTCTCCGGCACGTGGCATCAACCCACTCAGCCAGTGAAGCGTGTGTGCTGGCCGCGTGTTGAGCACTGTGCTAGGCTCAGGAAGTCAGCAGTGGACGTGGGTCCCCGCGTGGAACCCACGTTCCAATGCAGTGTATTCAGTGAGGGGAGTGACAGCGCATCCTTCCCAGGGAGGCCGAGGTGGGCCCATGCGGGTGTGAGCCGTCAGGATGCTTCTGGGCTCAGGCATTCATGAGTCAAATACTGCCCAGTGGCACCAGCTGCTGCTGTTATCCTGCCAAGTGCAGGCTTGTCATGTGTAAGTAGACCCTCAGTTCAGGGTGACACCCTGTGTGCTATCCCTGAGCTCTTTATGATGGAGACAGTGAGGGACCAAAGTCACAAGGGCACACCTGGGCACCTTCGCCTCCTCCAGAGAAGAGCCCACACTTTGCTGTGTGGGCCCCACTGTGGGGACAGTGGTGTCCCCAGGCCCCACCCAGAACAGTGTGAAGTTCACGACCGTGCTCGGTGCAGAGGACGGTTCAGACGGAGAAGAGGACAGAAAGGAAAGGTTGGATGTCTCCAGTCTCTTAGCAGTAATGGATAGAACTTGGAGTGAACTCGGAATTTTATGCTCATTCCACGTTTTAAATTTTCATTCGACATTAGGTCGCTTGGACTTTGAGATTCTCTGCACCCGCATAGGGCAGGGGAACCAGCTCAGGACGCAGGGACAGTGCAGGCTGATGGTCCTTGGGGTGGGTGGTCTGAAGACCAGAGATCAGCATGTGAGAACGTGGAGCTGACACCGGTCTCTCTGGATGCATTGCATGTCAGTGGCTTGGAGAAGTGGGTGTGTGCACAGGGTCCCGGGGGCCGGGGTTTTACATTTTGTCCTCAGACACAGACACTCGTGCCGGCGGGCACAGCTCACTGTTGAGCATGGCGCGTGTGCAGGTGAGTGCGTGGCGTCGGGGCCTGGGCACTCCTGGTCGTGTGACCTGGGCAGAACAGTTTTGCTAATTTTGTCACTTGTAAAATAAGGAGACTGGACCACGTTTCTCCAGGTCCTTTTTAGCTCTAGTGACGTGACTTGTCAGTTCCCTCTCCTGCTGGACGTTGCCCCTTCCCTCTTCCCACTCTGACCTGACCCCTTGGGTCTTCACGTTTCTCAGTGCAGAGGACATAGTAGTGGAGCAGTTACCCATTTCCTCTTCTTCACCAGTTTCCTTCTGCCACCCTGCTCTGTGGGCAGGGCTGTAGTTCTCACGGACCGCCGGTACTTTCCAGTTCGGACACCCTGACGTGCCACAGTGGAAGTCTGAAGACTGCAGAGGGGCTGGAAGGAAGAGGGCTGTGGCTGGTTGGCTGGCTGGTTGGCTGGCTGGTCCGTTTTAAGGTGGAGTTTTCAGAGGCGAGCCTGCTGGGCGTGTGTGTCCTGGCGGCGACTGCAGCTCTCAGGAGGTGTCGCCGTCATCCCCTGGGGCGCTCACTCAGTGCCCGCTTCCTATAAAGGAGATAGTCACACCTGGAAGTGTACGTGGTGTGAAATGACCGTGCCAGGGTTGCGTCTCGCGGTCACAGATGGGAAGACGACAGCCCGAAAGCTGTGGTTTGTGACCCGGTGGAGATGAAAGAAAATCCATAGGTACTTTTTAAGAGTAGAAAGGAAAAATCATTTGTATTTTACATGAAAACATGCCATTCTTTGGGAACTTTCATGTTTAAAATATGTAGTTATTAGCAATGTGTTTGTGAAAAATCACTGGCTGATAAAGAAGTAAAGTAGGAAAATATACCTCAGTGATTCTGCCAATCAGGAGCACTGCCTTTAAAAATAGTAGGTTAATACTTATGACTTTCAGCATCTTGAATGTCTGTAGCATTCCAAATCCATGAAATCCCAACAGAAAAGGCTTTAACAGATAAAAGGGCAGACTCCGTAATTGGGGCTGCTAATCGATAGCCTGCTTGCACTCTTTTGAAGGCAGCACAGTGAGAGTGAGGCCCCTCGCTGCCCGCTGGAGGGTGCGGCGGGGTGGGGCGGGGAGGCACTGATGTGCGTGGTAGTTAGAGCTCTGCTCCCAAGTCAAGGTCCAAGCCCTGGCCCTGCTGTGGACCGGGAGTGACCCTGCGTGGGCCTGTTCGCCCCCAAAAAATAGGACAGCAGCAGTCCCACCTCTGAGGCTTCGTGGTAGGATTAAGTCAGATAGTTCACGGACCATGAGCGGCACTGGGCGAAGCCTTGGTAAACGTTAACTGCAGTTATCTTTGTTTTGTTTGCACAGTGCATTCTGATCTGTCTTCTGAATCCTAGACCCAGACTGTCTGCTTCTTTCCTTATCTCCCGGTGGAGGTCCTCTGGCATCTTGAAACAGTGTCAGGAATGGCACTTCAGGGTCTAGATCGAGATAGTATGTGTGCTCTTCTCCGTTCGTGTTGCCCCTGCTGCGTGCTGCGTTCAGACCCTGGACGTTGTGGCGACACCAGCCTCACAAGGCTCTGAGAGGTGGAGAGCAGGGCAGCCTGCTCAGGGACCTGGGGGATTGAGCTCAGCCCGAGGTGGGCTCATGGGTTTTCTTTGTGCCCTGCATATCTCAGGCTGGGTGTTATAGGAGCTGCCCATCCAGAACCACTGAAGGGTGTGGCCGAAAAAAAAAATAGAAAGCAAAAGAAACCAGCAGACCAGTAGAAGCTTGTCAAAGGCCTGAGAAAGAGGCACCTTGGCAAGGCAGACTTTTATACAGTAACCACCCTCTTCTAGACAAACACCAGGGAAAGTGCAGGCCCACCCTCATCAGCAAAGGCCAGCGGGGAGCCTAGATTTGAACCTTCACCTGAATATAATGAGGTTGCCCTAACCCGCTGGGCGGTGTCACAGGAGACTGGGTGGGGAGCCAGACTCTCCTTCCCACTCATGAGTAACAGGGCCCCCTCCCTCCCCTGCGCAGCTGTTAGTGGAGGTCACACGGGAAACTGAACCCCACCTGTTTGATAGAGCTGGTCATGAAACTGGGGTTTGACTTTCTACTCAGCAGTAAGGAGGCCCTCTGCCCTCACCCCTCGGTGTCAAAGGAGGCGCAGTGGAAGCCCTGGTCCTTCACCCCCACCAGGCAGTAACAAGGCACTGCTCCCCATCCCTATCTCCACCTGTTGTGGTGTAGAGCCAGCTAAGCTGAGATCCATAGTCCCCTGAGGTTATACCCCCAAATGTCTGGAGTACAGTTAGAACTTGCATGTTGTACCAAGAATGGGGAAGTCAACCTGAATGATGAAAGACGATCAGCAGGTGCCAGAACCTGGGTGACGCAGGTGTCAGAACTACCTGCAAGGGTTTCAAAGCAGAACTCGGAGACGTGCATGTAGGAGACGGTTCTGCGTGGCGTGGGCCCGGCTCCCACTCGGAGATGCACAGGACCCACGCCCACGGATAGGTTCTCCCGTGGGGCATCAGGCCTGCAATGTACCTAGGCTGCTTTGAGTCTTGCTCTTGCTAAAAAACTCCCTCACCCTGAATTGAGGACATTTACTGCAAAGCAACTTCCCAAAATCCATGCTAAACCTTCCAAGGATGAGTGTAACCGGTTCATCCACTTTTGCCTTTTCGTTTGCAAACATCCCTCTTCTGTGATGTGATTAGCGGCATTGGCTCCTTTGTTTTCTGTAAAAGGTAACCGCCTAAAGCAATCCTGTGTATAGTAAATGAGGACCATCCTGTAATGTGCTGAGAAACCCAATAAAGGCCGGTCACTGCAAGGGCCAAGGCTTTTGCCCCCCTTGAGAGGAAAGTCATGCTGTCCCTTTTCCTCCACCGGACTCTGTAGTCCGTGTGAATGTCTCATTTCATCCATAATGACTCGGACACTGCGGGCTGGTGTTGTGTCAGTTCTTCCGTGCGTGACTAAGAGCACTGGAAGCAGTGAAAAAGGAAATCTCATCAAAGAAATAGAAGATACACAGGAAAGCCAGACGGGAGTTTTGGGCTGAAAAATGCAACAGCCCAATTAAAGTGTAAAAACTCAGTCAGTGGGCTCCGGGAGAAGCCCACTTCTGTGGGCACAGTGGAGAAGACGGAGGAGAGAGTCAGGGGGTGGGGATGGAATAAGCGTTACCCATCCTGGACAGCAGAAAGCAAGCAGACTAGAAAGGACTGGCAGGGCCTCAGGGACATGCAGGACTCTGAGGAACGGTCTGCCGCTGTCAGCGGAGGCCCAGACGGGGGGGGGGGGGGGGGGGGGGGGGGGGGGGGGGGGGGGGGGGGGGGGGGGGCCGGAAGAGGGTGCAGAGAAGCAGTTTCCCAGCTTTGGCGAGAAGCAAACCGACAGACTCAGGAGGGTCCCAGACAGGTTCCCGTGTCCTTGGTTTGGCGTAGGGACTGTGAATGACCCCCAACCATGGCCCCGTTCACCCACCTATCATGTCTTGTCTTGCTGATAACTTGGACCCATGTGCCTTGTCTTAGGCCAGATTACGTCGACCCGAGTTTTCAGTAAACGCAGGACAAGAGAGTCTCTTTGCTACATACCTTGCTTTCCTAAAGCAGCACTTGCCTGGGTATATACCCAGTAGAAACGAGTGCTTATATCCACCAAAAGGCATGCACATGGGTGTTGGTGGCAGCCGTGCACACACTAGCCCAGGCCTGGAGGCAACCAGACATCTCCCTGTTAATAGAACGGATGTGTTCAAGCAGGGGGACTGTGCGCGGCAGTGCAAAGGGACAGATGGGCCTCTGGTCGGCCGCAGTGTGTACAGTGCGGGGGACCGGCACAGCAGAGGGTGCACCGTAGGACTCCGTTCACCCCAGATTCCAGTAGAGGCAGCAGTAATCGAAGCTGATAGAGGCTAGGGTGCTGGTTGCCAGCCAATGGGGGGGCATACTGGATCCTCTGTCTCAGTCATGTGCATGCATGTGAAATTCTCTAAGCCAGGGGTCCCCAACCTCCGGGCCTCCGCCTGGGACGGGGCAGGGCCTGTGAGGAACCGGGCTCTCAGCAGGAGAGGTGAGCTTGAATGTGATGTGCTGAGTCATCTCAAAACAGTCCCCCACTCCCCCGTCCCAGCCCCAGTCCATGGGACAGTTGTCTTCTGTGGAACTGGCGCCTGGTGCCCAGAAGGTTGGGCACGGCTGCTCTCGGCTGCGCTCCAGATCGCGCTGTGCCGCAGTGTGCGCGATGTGTGAGAAGGTGTGTGCTCCGCGTCACTCA
This sequence comes from Tonatia bakeri, assembly GCA_004024845.1. NCBI lineage: Eukaryota > Metazoa > Chordata > Mammalia > Chiroptera > Phyllostomidae > Tonatia > Tonatia bakeri. The sequence continues at coordinate 93,330 of PVIA01005188.1, forward strand.
TCACTGCATAGGCCTCTCTGTTGTCTTCGGGTGAATCGACACTCAGGAGTGGGGGTCGCAATGCTAAACTCTTGTGAAGGGAGTAAATGCCTGTAGATTAAAAGGTGCTCGGGCTTTAGCAGACAGAGCAGTCGTGGGGACAGGACACGGGAGTGACACTGCGGCGCTCCCGGCGCCACTCCTGAGGGCGCTGGACACGGCCAGGGTCCTGTCCTGGGGAGAGTTTGGCGCTAGAGGCCCTCCTGGGTCTGCGGAGGTTCGCGACACAACGTCCTCATTGTTCTCACTGCTTCGGGGCCTGGGCCCTCCCTGTCACCACCCAGGGCGCAGTGTCTGTCTCACTGGCCCCTCCGTCTCCCCCTCTCAAGTCCGAGCGCCCTCACCTGTGCACCCCGAGGTGTTGCAGCGTGTTGGATATTGTGTCAGCCGTCACGTCTTCTCTGAAGACCAGAAATACCCTCCTGCGGCCTGTATGGTGCACTTTTTAACCCCAGCAGGCCTGGGTGTCCCCTCACATGGCTCTCAGAGAAGCCGACAAACCCTCCTCATAGACCTCATGTCCTTCCCCTGGAAGGCGGAACGTCACTCCTGCCTTGCGGAGCGTTACGAGCACCCGGTTTGTGCACGTGTAACCGTGCGGCAGGTAAGGAGCTTCGTGATCGGTGTGCTCCCTTCCTTCTCCCCCCCCCATTCTCCGGCAGAGGCGGCGGCTCTCACGGGGTGTGCTTCCGACGTGTGTTGTCCTCACTCTCACGTTCCGCCCTGGTAATCTGCACCTGGAAGGTGGCAGTGGGCCTTCCGCGTGACGCTCTTCAGAGGCTGCCACAGGCCATCAGCCAGTCACCATTCCTAGATGGCAGGCCAGAGGCAGAAGGACAGGCTCTTGGGCCCGCCTCTTCCCTTCCCCTAGGCTCGCCTGTGGCCCGCAGAGCAGGGCCCAAGTGCAGGCCGGGCCCCTCCTTTCCGAGCTGTCCTCATGTGCTTGCGGTGTGCCTTCCGGGCCCGTGCATGGTGGGGTCCCAGGGCCGGCTGCACGCTCCGCTCAGCAGACCTGTCTTGGGCACCGTGGGCTCAGAGGTGGGGTCTCCAAGGCTACGTTTGCCATGGCTTGGAGCTCATCATGATACAGCGGGCAGCTGAGGCCCCCCGTCTGTGGGTTAAAAATTAACGGCTGGATGTGTTCCGGACAGAACTCTGTTTGTTCAGCCGTTGAGGTGTGACTTGGTGGGTGGTGCATTGTGGGTAGGAATTACACCCCAAGTAGCAGAGGTGGAATGCATATTTTTAAAAACTTGCTATATGGGTTATTTTTGTCTCCGTGCAGCCCTGCGTGTTAGCGCAGATGTGCCGGAACAGCGTTCCCGAGCTGCTTTGTTTTCTCGGCGCGGACACGGTGTTCCGGCCTCTCTGGGATTCCTGCGTCCTCAAGTCAGATCTTGTGGCACTTCAGGGCGGGTGTGAGCCGTGTGCGCTCGAGTGCATTGGAGACAGGCGCGCTTTCTGCGCCGTGCTCTCCTCGCTCCTGCTTGGAAACAGAGGTCTTTCATCTAGCTCTTCAAATACTTCACTGGCCAGCTTTTGACGTTTGCTTAATTAAACCATCTTAAAGAAGTGACAGTAATGGAAAAATAAGTCTGTGCTTCTACTTTTTTCTTGTGGTTCAGTGAGTTGAAAGCTCTTCACAAAGAACGCAACGAAAATGCCGTAAGCAGAAGGGTGAACAAACAGGCGGTGTTGCTCCCTGCCATTTCATCGGGCCCTTCCTCAGCGCCTGCTGGAGGGCCCTCTGCTGTGCCCGGGAGCTCGCTGCTCAGCCGAGGTCACAGGGCCCGAGGGGCAGCACTCCAGCCCCGCTCCAGCCTTCCCGCTGCTGCGGCTTGTTCTGCAGCAGCCGAGGAGCCGAGGGCCTGGGAGTGCAGGACGGCGCGGCCTTCCCATGGGAGGGTGTGCTTGCCGCCTCGGAGCCTCACTCCAGCTCCCGGGACGGTTCCCATGCCGGCTCCTTCGTGGACAGCGCCTCTGGGACACCCAGCCCTCAGACCCTGGTGGTGCGGGTCCATGTGGAGGCGGGTGCACCGGCAGCCGAGTGGTGACTGCTTAGCCTTCACGCGCCTGGCACTCACGGTGTTTCTGCCGAGTGTGAGGCATTTCCTCCTCACTCACGTGCTGGTCTTCTGTCAGCACCGGCTAACTTCACCAGTTATTTAAGCAGAGATCTTATCTGCCGGGTGAAGAATGCATGAGAAAGTGGCACTGAGGTCAGGTGCAGATGCTCGCCGCGAAAGTGCCAATTCATCTTCCTGGAACGCGGCGGCTGCACTTTAACGTGTCCCCAATCCCGTTGTTCCTGGACGTGGGGCACCCGAGCCGTTTCAGTCCTGCTGTTCTGGAAAAGCCTCTTTGTTTTCTGTGCACACTTCCAGAACTTGGCGAAGTCAACCTGTCGTTGACTGTGGAACCGGTGTCACTGTCCTCTCTGAATTCTCTCCCGAGTGCACCTGCCGTCACAGCTCCCGTGGACTTACTTATTTCCCATGTGCTCGTCTCTCCCCGAGCGCACGGCCTCGCAGGGTCCGGTCTGTGCCTGGCCCTCGCTGTGTCCCTGCAGTAACACTGAGGCCCTTTGTGGACGGCGACACCAGGCCGCGCGGAATCTGTCGTCTGTGGGAACCTGGACGCACGCTTGCCTCACCGTCGACCATCTTTCTTGCCGCCGTGTGGGCTCACCTGTCCGAAGGGCCGTGAGTTCTTCCCTACGCAGGTTTCAGAACCCACTCCGAGAGTGACTCCGTGGCATGTTTTAGCTGGTTGGCCAAGCGTTACTATTCAAGGCCTTTATCTCAAACCGTAACTAGCAGAAAAACTTAGGCAGGTGGAAAAATGCTTAACCTCTCTAATAATAGAAGATAAAATAAGCCCCCAAACTACATATTCTATTTGTTAAAAAGTAACTTTTAAAAAGTTGTGCGCCCGTCAGTAGATTGGAGTGATGCGGCCAGTCCCGAGGTGGCGTGTGCCGCGAGAACCCTTCCGGGCAGTCGGCGGCGCGCCAGCGTGCGTGCGGCTCTGCCTGTTCACCCCTTCGGGGGTCTCCAGAGTGAGTCAGCGGAGCGGTGCGGACGCATTTGTGTGGGTGTCCACTGTGCTGTTGGCTGACATTGAGAAATCATCAAACCTCCTGCAAAGGGGGAGGTTAAACAGATGTGGGTGGAATGGAATCCTATGTACCATTTTAAAAATTCACATTTTCAAAGAGTTTTTATTATCTATAAAATAGGGTCTATATGCAAATAATTCCACTTTAAAAACTGTATTTGCATAAAATGTGTGGTTTGGAGAAACAGACTGCTGTACGTGCATGGCTGTACTTGACCCTGTTTCAGAGAGAGGGGGGCAGACCCCCCTGAGCGCCGGCCTGGGCGGGGGGAGGTTTCGGACGGTGTCCTCTAGCCGGAGCGAACTTGAGTTCCCGTGACTCCAAAGCTGACCTTCCTCTGGTTCTTCCCTGCTGCCTGTCCCCTTTTCCCTCCAGTTAGAGGGGCAGAGGCTTGGGGAACGGGGAGTCCCTGGGCATCTCTCTGCCACTTCTGGTCCCCGGGACTGGACCTTTTCCCTGTGGGCCCTCAGTAGACCTACTTCATGGGGCACCGTCCACCAGCCTTGAAGTCGATCTTGTCATCAGAGTCGCCTTTGCTCTTCCTGTGGCCCAGAGAGGGGCGGACGGAGTTGGCTGCCACTGAAGTGTTTTCATTTTCGTTCAGCTGAGCGGGGCACGGCTGCAGGTGTGCCTGTGTTACTGCTCTGATTTTAGCCGAGGGAGGTGAGAAACCTGCGTATTTCACAGTGCACAGCATCACTTGGTTTAGAAATAAGCTTCTGAAAGAAGTTCTGCTGAAAAATTATTCGAGGACAAGTAGTCCGAATATCACTGTAACTGTGTGTGCTTGCTTATGTATACACATGTGTACATACACACGTATGTATGTGTGCGTGCGTGTGTGTTCCTCACCTGAAGGTGTGTTTATTGATGAGAGAAAAGGCGGAGGGGGGACATTGATTGCCTCCCATATGCACCCTGACTGGGGATCAAACCCGCAACCTTTTGGTATGTGGGATGATGCTCCAACCCACTGAGCCACCCAGCCAGCGCAATCACTGTAACTTCTAAAGAGAATCTTGTCACTGCATTTTCAGTTATCAGTTGTCTCCTTTCAGGAGAGAAAAAATCGGTATTTCTGTGTAGGTTAGTCCATCAGGAATGAGTGCTTACAGTTGTCTACAGCGTCTCACGTTGGCTCATCCAACCTTTGGAGTGAACGATACTTGGTGGTGAGGTCGAGGTTACAGAAAGTTACAGAGGGAGCACAAGGGATTCCCTCCCGGGACTTCTACATGGTCCAGGGCATGGGGACTCGGTCCCGAGCCCTCTGCCGTCCCCACCCCCCATCTTGCACCCCGAGGGAACTCCAGTTCTGGCCGGAAAGACCACCCGGGTGCAAGTGACTTGCAAAGTACCTCTGGAGCCCAGAGCTGTCCCCTGGACTTCCACTGTGGGACACAGGGCTGCTCACATCCTGGGAGTGAAATGCGGAAGACAGAGCTGCTGGCATCCACCTGGATGTCCACGCATGTCACTGCTGGCACGTCCCAAATCACGCTCGTGAGCCCTCAGCCCCACTCCAGCCTTCGTCTGGGTCTCAGTGAGTGACGCCACCTCACCAGCGCAGCTGAATCTTGGAGTCCCCTGTTTCTCTTCCCACCACCATCTAGAAAGTGTTTCCTGTCAGATGCCCCTTCAGACTGCATCTCACATCACCCTGGTACTTTCTGTCCCCACGGCCAGCAGCATGGCCTGGCCCACGTCACCGTTGGGTTCGGTGACCGAGGCGCGTCCTCCTCCGGTGTCTCCTCGCAGGTCTTGCGTTGCCACGCCCACTCCTTCCAGCCTCTCTGCTTGGCAGTCAGGGCGTCCTCTTAAAAGTCCCAGCTGAGTTACGTCACTCACCGCCATGAAATCTCCAGTGGCTCATTTTGTACTTAGGAAAAAATCATCCAAGTTATTTTCCTGCCCTTCCAGGCTGTCCTCGCCCCTGCTGGACCACCCCATGTGTCAGGAGGGGTGGTGAGGCCTCGCTGTGCCCTTCCAGGCTGTCCTCGCCCCTGCTGGACCACCCCATGTGTCAGGAGGGTGGTGAGGCCTCGCTGTGCCCTTCCAGGCTGTCCTCGCCCCTGCTGGACCACCCCATGTGTCAGGAGGGGTGGTGAGGCCTCGCTGGCTTGAAAGCCCCCGAGGGGCTCAGGTGCACAGTGAGGGCTGAGCTGCCCCCCTGCACCATGGCTCTTAGAACTCAGCGTCCTCGTCTCATCAGAAAGGCGCATCCCAGCCCTGCCCGCCGGCCGAACCCCTGCTTCTGGTCCCGTAGAGCTCACATGTCTGAAGAGCAGGCTGGTGGGTGAGCCTGCAGGGGCCTGCCTGCCCCCCCGGGAGCCGCCTCCACTGCCTCTGACCCAGGTGCCCTGCGTGCGCCCCATGGTGGCTTCCTGGCCCCAAGGCAAAGCTTCCGCCCGTGAGTCTTAACACTCTGGTTCCCTTCACCTTAAAGGAACGCGTCTCCCTCTGGGGCTTTGCATCCGCCCCGTTTGCATGGCTCAGGTCTCAGTTCCAGTGTCACCCCCGACCGTGCCCGCAGTAGAGCCACTCTCCAGCGGGACGGCCCGCTCTTCCCTTTCTAGGCGTTGTCATAATCTGTAGAGGCACGTATGTTTGATCACGCACTCGCACGTGCCCCCTGCTCCCCTCCCCCGGGTTTCCTGAGCGCAGGAACCTTGCTCACCTGCACTGGGGCGTGTGCAGGTGAGACTGGTCTCAGAGCTGTTTGCCCCCTCCACACACAGGTATGGTTTTTGCCAGTGGTTATTGGTATCTAAGGGCAGGGCTGGGGCACGAGAGGGAGCGAAATGTGCTCATGCAGCTGGAAACCCCAGAGTCCGGAGAACAAGTCCGACCAGTGAGTCAGTAGCTGCTCGACTCGCTGCAGACGCCCTCTAGCCAGACTCGCTGGCCTGGTTGTCCCCGCCTCGGAGGGCCCCGTGCGGGACCTAGAAAAGCAGGGGTCCGAGACCCGTGCAGCAGTCTCCCCACAGAAAGGGAGGAGCGGGTCTTCTGCCTCCCTGCTCTGTCTGGTCTCTCTTGTTGGATGCGTCGGGGCGGGGGGCGAGGGCGAGGCCGGGGTCGTCAGCACTCTTCTGCCTCCACCAGCCCCGCTTCTTCCCTTCTCCTGGACCCTGGGGTGGGCGCGCGGGGCGGGGGGGAGGGTGCTCTCAGAAGACCCCCTAAGTGGGTCAGATGAATACCTGGATCAAATTAACCCCCAGATCGCTTTGACCTGAAGGCAGAAACTCATTCCATATTAAGGTGCTCCAGTGAAAGGCCTAAATTCACTGTAATAATGAAATGCCCACAAGAGATACCCTATATTCGAATGTTAATTCTATCTCATTATCTAACTCCCAGGGAGATATTAAAATCCAAATATTACATTTCATTTTAAATTAAAGTCCAAAGACATTAAAGTCAAATGCTCTGCCCATGTGAGTTAAAATTCAAAGAAACTGAAGCTCAAAATGTATTCTCCCAATTCTTACTCTGCCGAATCCTGCCTGGGGGCTCTGTGGCTGGCGGGGGAGGTCGGGAAGGGGGCCCAGAGCTCCTTCAACAGCCGCGGCCTGTGTGGTGGTTTCAGGAGCCGCAGCCCCAAACCGCGGGCGCGCCTCACTCCTTAGAGAAGGCTGACACGGCCCAGGTTTGTCGAACTGCTGCTGCCTCCCGACCTGTTAGCGACAAGCCACTTCCCAGTCTTCTGACAGTCACCTCAAGCAGAGGCGTGTCCCCAGAAACCTGCACTGGTCCCTGCTACCGAACCGCAGACCCCAGCGGAAAGGCCGTGACCTCTGAGACAGGGGCGCAGTGAAGAGTCTTGGTTTCCGCTTCCCCAGGCCTTCAGCGCGTCGGTGGCCGTGGCGGCCCGTGCACCGTCCCCGGGCCGCCTCACTTGCTTCCTGGGTCTCGATCTCCTGAGAAATTCCAGGGAGCCCGGCCCCAACCAGACGTCTCCTCCCGCTGGGTTTCGTGCGGCCTGGTCACAGCTTCCGTCCTAGTGACGGCGGAACGCGCGTCCCTTCTCTCCAGTGCTCAGTCAGAGTGCCCAGTCCGGATTGCCCTGTAGGTCCTTGGACCCCCGCCCCCCCCTTCTAGGTCGGTGTTCCGTTCCACATCTGGGTACCCTGTCCTCTCAGAGTCCAACCTTGGCTTCGAAAGAATCAGTCGCTCTTCCTCTGTCCACATGGCTGGTCGCTTCTGTCGTCGCTCTCCCACCGCCTCTGTGTGGACAGGCATGGGCAGGCGTGGACAGGGAGACAGCGCTTCCCCCGCTGCGGCCCCTCCCGGGCTTCCCGAGCAGGGCGCAGCCCACGCAGGCCTCCAGAGGCAGCAGGGGTTCGGGGTGCGTGGTGGTCTCCTCATCGTCTTCCTGCTCTTGGGCTCCGGCCGCTGTGCCCCCAGGTGTGACGTTGGCCGTAGGTTTCTGGCGCCCAGCCCTTTTCAGCTTGGAAGAGCTCTTTAGTTTTCTGAGGATCAAAAACCAATCACGAACAGGTGCTAAACAGCAGATGCTTTGTTTGTGATACTGAGATTATCAGTTCATTAATGAGGATAGTGAATGACATGGCACATTTTCTGATCTACGTGAAGTTCACGATGAATCCTTGCGGCATGTTTCGTTGAGGCGGTCTGATATTTCTAGGATGGTTTTCATAGTGGTCAGGGGTCTCTGCGCGTACATTGAGCAAGCCTGTGATTTTCTTACTGGTCGGTCTTTTCCTGGTTTGGAGCCGCGCCGTAGGGAGCTCGCAGCCTGAGCCGGGCGCTCTTCGCCTTCTCCGTCGTGTGGGACCACTCCCGCGCGACGGCGGTCCGTCCCTTAAACCGGGGGCGGCGCCCACTTGGAGAGCCGCGGGGGTCTCTGACTGTTTTGTCAGAGGGCAGAAACCCGTTCCATTCAACCTTTTCATTCGTTGTGTCGATTTTGACATTTTCTATTTTTCTCAGAAATAACTATTCCATCGAGATTTTCAGTTTTCATAAGGTTTATGATATTTTATTATTTTATCCATGTTTCTATGCTAATTTCTGTCTTTCTATTGTTTTTTTAAATCGACGTCTATCTTTTTTCCTTCGTCAGTCTTTCCAGGGTTTTCCATCCCGTTGATGTTTGCAGAGAGCCGGCTCTTGCGGCGCGGGTCAGCCTTCCCGACTGCGCCCCGCTCTCTGGCTCCTGGGCTCTCGCCCGTCCGTCCGGAAGAACAGAGACCAGAGCGGTAGCGGTCTCTCTCCAGGAACAGTGCAGAACAGGAGTCAGTGAAATGATGTCTTTAAAACGATAGAGGAAAACTCTCCATCTGGATCTACCCAGCCAAAATCTCCTTCAGGATTGATGAGGGAAAAATAAAGACGTTTCCCGTCCGACGTTAAGGGTGTTTGTCAGCAGAACTGGGCAGCAAGGAGGCCACACAGGGCGAGGGGGAAGGACGCCAGGGAGCGCCGGCTCCTGCTCGAGGAATCAGAACGCACCGGGACCGTGAGGTCGTGGGCAAAAATGAAATGCCTTCGTGCCCACCCTGCAGTCATCGGAAGTGTGACGGGCTCCTTGAAGCAGTCTCACAGGAGCGTGTTTTGAGGTCCCCTGTGTGGGGGGTCAGAAGTGTGAGACCAGCTGGCCGACACTGAGTCGAGAATGCGTAGGAAGTCTCTGTAGCCTGCCTTCTAGGAACGAGTGTCTGGTTCAAAGCTTTTCCCTCGGCGGGATCCCGGCACGCTGTGCCGGCCATGGTTGTGCCAGGCACCCGGGAAAAGTCTTTCCCTTCCGCAAAGCGCAGGAGGAGGGAACACTTTCCAGCCTATTGTATGAGCTGACAGTATATTCATCTTGATATATTTCAGACACAAGCCTTAAAAGGAAAAAAAACAAACTACAGAAACATGAACATTCACAGAATCATGAATAGAAACAAATGTTTTTCAACATTAACTCGTTGAATTGTGTTCTGTGTAAAAGGGCGTTGCGTCGTCACGGCTGGTGATGGTTTATCTCAGCCACGCACTGTGGAGTCAGCATTAGAAAAACATGTTGATTCTTACGTGTTTAACGGTAAAAGGGGGAAGAGATATGATTATCTGAGTAAATAGAGGAAAAGCATTTGACAGAATCTCATATTCATTCATAATAAAAATGTGCAGCAAACTAAGTGGAAAGGAGCTTCTTCGGCTTGATAAAGGGCATCTGTTTTTTAAAAATTCGGCAGCTAGTTTTATACTTGATTAGGAAAGACTGCCTAATCAGGTGTGCTCGCGGCTGTGCCAGGACACCAGGAGCAGGGCAGGGACCCTGCTCGCCACTCCAGTTGGCACTGCGCTGCAGCCCTCACTGGTCCTGAAGGAGATGGACGTGCCGTTCCTCTGCGCTGAAAAGCCGCCGTCTCTGGAAGCACGCTGTTAAGAGAATGAAAGGCCAGCCCCACAGTAGGGAAAATGCTCTCGATGCATGTGCCCAGCGTAGGCCTGACTCCTGCCCCGACCCCACGAAGAACTCTGGATGCCCAACAAGAACGGCCCGGTCAGCGAAGTGGGCAGAAGGCCTGCGGAGCGCTGTACGAGGGCTTTGGGAGCGGCCCGTGGGCCCCCATGAGACGCTCCGCACCGCCCTGCGATGCCCCCAGAAGGCGGGCCGTGCCAGGTGCTAGCGTGTCTGAGGGGCCTCGTGCCTGGCCACACCCACCCTGCTTCGGTGCCAGGGCCCTGCGGACCTTACGCTTGCTCGCTGGTTTGGAGGGGCTGTGTCAGGGACGTGCTCAGGGACGTGCTCACCCAGGGCTGGTCAGGTGCGGTTCACGGGACACCTGCCTGGACGGCAGTTCTGCGTCGGTGGTGTGTCTGGCCTTCTCTAGGGCTGTCTTTGCTGCTGTTGTTTTTAACTTACCGTTCGATGGGAGAACAGCCAGAATAGTTGAGTTTCTGTTTTCTCCCCGCCTAACACGTTTTCCCAAGGAGCTTAGATATTAGGGGCGGGCCGGCACACTTCGCAGGGTGCCTTGTCTGAGGTTGTTGGCAGGGCGGGCGAGAACAGCTAGCAAATCAAGCAGCGGCCCTTCTGCTCGTTCTGTACTTCTGGAGGCGGGACGTTAGTTTGCTTAAGCTGGTGGGGTGTCCGGCTGAGGTGTGCCAGCGCGGGAAAGCGTGGACTGAGCTTGGCCCCTTCATGTGAGTTACAACTCGTGGCTCGTTTATCACGGGTCTCGAGTCAGTGCCCAGTGCGTTCGGTTAAAAACAAACAAGTTCCTTTCTTATGAAATGAGGACAGAATAAAACCTGTTAGTTTCCTGCTTGTTCTCCCCGGCCCCAGATGGGAGCCGCGCACAGGCAGCTGCCGCGGTGAGTTTGAGCTTGGCGGTGACAGCTGTGCTGCCTGTCGCTGCTGACGGTGTCCCATTTGTGTGCCCTTCCTCCGGCGCCCTCCCCCGTGTTTGTTCTCAAGTGCGTGACGACTGTTTGCCGTAGGCCCCTTCGGTCGCAAACACTTACTGAGTGCATGTAAAGACCGGTTTTGCGCCATCGCAGAGCTCCCCGCTGTGAGTGAGACCGTCTAACGGGGGGCCACCCCCGTTCAGCCGCAGCGCTGTCATGGCCGTCACTCCCTGCCCGCCTGTGCTTCAGTTCTCAGCACGGGACTTGATTTCTCTCAAAGAGCATCTTACCCACTTAGCACATATGAGAATGCTCTCTTTTCTGGAAAATGCATTATTTCTCTTGCATCGAATAATATAGGTCCTGAATCCGTAACCCCCCCCCCAAAAAAAAACAACGCAAAAAAAAACCCCTGGGTTTTGAAAATACATTTACAGTTTTGTCTAATACAGAGCCAAGCCACATGCTCGGCTGGGTGGTGGCCGTCCTGCAATCCTAGCCTTCAGGGGCTTCTGCTGACCTCGCTGTGGCCAGTGAGTGTCCAGCAAACAGCTGGGACCTGAGCAACTTGTTGCCGTCACTCCCCCTGCTGCCACTGAGAAGTCACTGTGCCATCCTCAGGCCCCCTGGGAATTGGTCCCCATCATTTCCACTTTACAGATGATGACGCTATGTCTTAGAGGTTTGGGGACCTGCCCAGAGCCGTGCAGCTCAGAAGGGCTGTCGCAGCAGGCTTTGGCCCCCGCACTTGGCTGCGCAGGGCTGGCTCCCATCCCTCCTCGGCCCTGCCTCCCAGTCCGCCAGTGCTCCGCGCCCTCTCACCTGCCGTCAGCAGTCTGCTGCACGGTAGCCAGAGAGCTGGTCTCTTTGGTGGGGCCTGACGTTTATCACAGTCTTACACTGCGGTGGTCGTGGCTACTAGGCGGTGAGTGTCTTTTAGGAAAAGGAAACTATATCTTGCATTTATGCTAACATTTCTAATTTAAATTAAAATAAATTTTTTATGCTGAAAATCTTGGTTCCTAATGATTAACTACCCCTTTGCTCTAAATGTGTATGTAACAGTCCAGAGCAGCAGCCCGCTCAGAGGTGTCCTGCCCAGGAGGCTGGCGCAGTCCTCAGGTTCCCGTGCAGGTCTCTGAGCTTAGGACGCACACGTCTCCCTGGAGGCGTGAAGGCAGGACACTGGTTCAGTCCCGTGAAATAAGTTTGCTCTGTTTCACATGCCATCAATTAATTTGTTTCTGTTTTTATAACTTTATAAATTTAATTTTTAAAAACTCTAATGTATATACAGGATTCCAGAGTCAGAATTGCACGATCTGGGATGTTCACAGAAGTCCGGTCTCTGTTCCTGTGTCTTCCACCTCATTTGCCCTCTGGAGGACCATCACTAGTTTTTCGCTTAACCCATTATCGTTTCCTTTGGCCTGTAAGAAAATCTGTGGTTTTGCCTCCTGCCTTCTCCTAGGCGTTCACGTACAAGCCCATTCCCCGCTTTGCTCTTTTCACTCCCCACTGTGTCCTGGCCGCCCCTCCGCAGCACCCGCTAGCGAGTCTCTCCCTTCGTTGTCCCAGCTACGGAGACGGCCCCTGCGTTTGTGCCGCAGCTTCCTGACCAGTCCGTGTCGGCGCCACTGAGTTTGCACGATCTTTGCTGTTATGGATACTGCCGGCGTTCAGAAGCATTCATTAGTCTTCAGAGACTGCGAATCCAAGTCACAGTGCCTTACCCCTTCGCACCCACGAGGACGGCCAAGCTGAAACACAGGCCATGACAGTCGTTAACGAGGGCGTGGGGAGGTTGGGGCCCTGGTGCGTTACTAGTGGAACGTCAAGTGGCATGGCCACTTTGAAAAACCGCCTGACAGTTCGTCAAGATACTAAGGATGAAGTTACCTAAAAACCAAGTAATTCTACTACTACTGCTACCAGGTATGTGGCCAGGAGAAGCCAGTGCACATGTCACTCAAAAACATGTGCACAGAGGTTCCTGGTGCGCTGTCATATTATCCAGCCAGTTGGAATAACCCAAATGTCCATCACCCACTGAACAGGTGAACAAAAGGTGGGACGTCCGGACAGCCGTAAAAAGGAACGGACACGACCCCACTGCAGCACGGTGACCCTGGAAGCCGCTGTGCTCAGTGAAGGGAGCCGGGCACAGAAGCTCCCACGTGGTGTGACTGCATTGGTGTGCCGCATCCCGAGCAGGCACGTCCCTGGAGACAGACGGCAGCTGTCGGTTGCCAAGGACCGGAGAAGGGCAGGGGAGTGACTGCTGGCGGGCGCGGGGGTTCTCCTTGGGGGGCGAAAACGGGCTGCAGTCGCAGTCAGATGGTGCCGATGGTCACACAGCTCTGCGAGGACACCAGACCCACTGAGCAAGGGGTGGGTCTTGTGGCCTGAGAATTATAATCGCGATGAAACTGTTATAAAAATGTAAATTGCGCTACAGTGAATCACCTTGTGCAAACGTAATTTCACGTGATGGTGTGTGTTTGCTCTGCAGTCCTAGAAAGGGGTGAGTAAATGGCACATGGCTTGGCTGCATCCTGCCCGGGTCCCCTCCGTGGGCGCTCCGTTCAGCGTTCCCTGCAGCGGTGCGCTTGGGTGCCATCTCCCTGTCCCGTCCCCGCCCTGCAGGCTGATCACACGGCATCTGCCGCCCCGACCACTGAGGACGGTCTCCCCGGGGGACAGTAATTCACTGTCCTCACACTGTGAGCAGCGTGGGGCCAATTCTCTGGTCTTTGTGGTCCACCTGCGCTTCTCTGTGTCTTTGCTTTCTGTGTCTTGCTTCTGCATTCTTGTATTTCATCCACTTTTCTACTGGATGATTGGTCTTTTCTCAATGTTTAGTTCTTTGTGTGTTAAAATATTAACCCTTTGCCTGTGATATCTTACAAATAATTTTTCCAGTTTTCATTTGCCTTTTTAAAAACTCTGGTGAAGCGTACTCCTTATTGCTTCTGGACTTTGAATCGTAGTTAGAAAGCGTCCCTGCTCCTGGCTGAGAGGAACGGCTCACTCACTGGTGCAGTGACTGTGATACACTCAGACCCACTGGAGTTTCTCCCGGAGGACAGTGTCAGAAAGAGACCTACTTCTAGCCTTGTTTGTATGGCTACCCAGCCGCCCAAGCGTTTTTGGGGAAGGGGGGAAAGGAAAAGTATCACTTTCTGTTTTCATGTCTGTTGTTAAATATTTCTGGTTTATCGTTGCGTGAGCAGCGTGGCAACGAGTAAGGAACGAAAAGGGGAGAAGCAAGCCGCTGAGCCCTCCCCGGGTGCTACCATGTCTGACTGTGTCCTCCCTCCCCCCAGGTCGGCGAGCTGGACGGCATCCCCCTGATCCTGGACAGCTGCAGCCTGGATGACAGCAACCCCTGTATCCTTGAGTGTGAGCCGCGGGCGGCCGTCCCCAGCCCCTCTCCTGGCCTCTGTGCTGTGTGGCTGGCCTGCTTTCTGGTTGGCTTGTTCCCCAGAACCGGGCCACTTGCTCAGGGTTGTGGCTGTACAACCGCCGTGTGGCCTGTGTGACAGCGAGCCGGAGTTTTCGAGGTGAATGGGGCGCTCCAGTGAGAACCGTTGTGGTGGCACTGAACTCTCGTTGTTGACGGGCCTGTCCTGGGACCCTCTGTGACTGCAGCGGGGGGCTGTGGCTCTTGCCCTCCCCTGGGCTGAAACAAGCCGCCTGCAGTCCCGGGTCCTGGGGTCCTGCAGGCACTCGTTCACCCGGGAGCTGTGCTGTGGGAGGGGGTCTGGTGCAGAGCCAAGGAGCTGGGGGCCCAGGCAGCCTGCTTTGGCTGGAGAGAAACTGATTGCAGGACCTTCCAGGGAAGAGCCCAGCCCAGCGCAGTCCTTGCCTTGCGGCCTGTGGGGAGGGCAGGTGAGGCCAGTGGAGGGACATTGAGAGGAGCACAGCCCAGGAGAGAGGACACATAGGTTGGGGGGTGGGGAGGTGCATTACAAAATAAAATCCCTCTCGCTGTGGCTTCTGTCAAGAACAGAAAAGGTGCCAATGGCAATCAAGTGTTTCAAAGTAAGTAGGCGGGAAGTGCTTATTTGTGCTAAAGACACTGTCGTTGGTCTGATTCGCGATGGGAAACATCTCTCAGAGAACTCGAAGCCTGTCAGTCCATCCATCGGGACAGACAGGTGGCCCTGGAAGCCTCTCCTTCCGGGTGGGACAGCTGGTGTGGCGAGCCACGGTGCCACCGGGCGCTCTGGGCTGCGCTCCGGCGGAGCTCTGAAATTCATTAGCTCTAAAAAAGAAAGGGAAGGAGGACAGGAGAAAGCGTCCGTCACAGGCGAGCAGTGACAGAACACCCAGGTGCAGGTACGGATGCTGATTTCCTGACGAGGAGGGCGGTTTATTCCAGAAAGCGGAGGTCACCTAGTGTGCCCTGCAGACTGCTGGAGGAAGGCTGGTCTCACCAGTCTGCAGCGTGCAGCCAGGCCTCGGCCTCAGACGCTGTCGCACACAGCACCCCAGCTCTCCTGCTGCGCCGGCCCATCTTCTGTCCCCACGCTCCCGAGGAATCCTTGGGGAGCCCACGCTGTGTGTCTGCACACACCGCCTTTTTCCTCCCGGGCTCACCAGGAGGTCCTCACGGGTGTCATTGTCCACCCCAGCATGGAGACGAGCAAATGCAGTCTCAGCAGCTTAGCCTGGGAGTCAGACCCAGCATCTAAGCTCAGCAGGCACCTGGTTCTGGGCCACATGCTTACGCTGCCCACTCAGTCACGGGGAGGGGACAGGACCCATTCAGAGAAGCCACAGTAACTTATTCCCAGACGCTCTCTGGGCCAACGGAAAGAGAGGCAGTCCTGTGGGGACACTACTGCCACCACCCAGGCAGAAGGGACCCTGGCTGGAGCTGGGCTGGGAGCCCCGCAGGGGGTGAGGCGGAGTTGCATTCTGGGCGTGCTCGAGGCTTCAGCTGCCACACCCGCCCCCGTGGCCCCCACACCTAAACCAGACACTCTGCGTCTCAGACGTAGTCTAACAGCCCGCCAGACACCTTGCTCGCCTGTCGTGCCCGCGTTCCAGACCCGCCGTCTGGAGTTAAACCGTCGCTGCCGCTGTTGGCTCAGTGAGTGCGTGGGTGCCGCCGCCAGCCGTGTAGGTGCGCGGGCAGGAGCCCGGGAGTCACGGGTGAGCCCGTTTCCGTTGAGCAGGAGGGTGAGCTCGCAGATGGGGGCACCCAGCAGCGTGGCGAAGTGCGCGCACCTGTGGCCGTGTTGTGGCAGGCCGTTCTGAGCCAAAAGACGTCTCTCCGTGAGTTCTTTGATTCTTTCGTGAGGTAATTAAGCTCGGCTTGGCAATAGTACCAGTTCAAATTTGTTTTCTAACCTCTTTGAATAATTAACACCAGCCAAGCTTTTACTGGACTTTAATTTCAGTATTTTGAGTTAAAAAGCAAGAGATGTTTTGGATGTGCTTAGACTAGGGGCAGTTCTCA
This sequence comes from Tonatia bakeri, assembly GCA_004024845.1. NCBI lineage: Eukaryota > Metazoa > Chordata > Mammalia > Chiroptera > Phyllostomidae > Tonatia > Tonatia bakeri. Next base: position 109,316 of record PVIA01005188.1, read on the forward strand.
TGCTAAACAGTTAATAAAAATACATCCACTCTCCCGGCACTCTGGACCAGCTGGCCGAGTCCGCGAACCCCCTGCGCGGGGCGGGGGCGGGGGCTTGCTGTGCCTTTGCACAGTAGTCCCGGCTCCCTGCGTGGCTCTGCTTGGGGCCCTGCAGGAGACCTCTGCCTTCTTGGCCGCCCTTGGTTAGCTGCCCTTGGTCTGGCCGATCAGAGAAAACTTGTCCAGGGAGGAGGCTGGGAGGCTTATTGCTGGCCCATTTCTGGAGGTGGATGCTAGAGGCCAGTGGTTTCTAGGTTCAGGGAAAAGATGTCTCCTCCAGGGGGTGGGTGACTGGGAAGGCCCGTCTGGGGCTGCTGCTGCTTCGGCAGCACAGGCCCGGCCAGCGCCCAGCTGTTCAGTCACCCGCGCACTTGCGGATCACCCGCAGTAATGACATAGTAGCAGATGCCATCGGAAAATTCCAGTTCCACTACCGCAGAGTCAATTTCTTATTTGTCAGTTTATTGTGGCAAGTGGGATTTTTTGTTGTTGTTTCCAAATAGAAACAGCTGAACTTTATTTGAAATGTTTTTCTTTCATTCTTTTTTGATCTATGTTTTGATCAGCTGTCCTTGATGTGGGTTTTTTAATGTTGTTTTTATTGGAGGGGGAGGGGACAGGGATAGAATGAGAGTCCAAACAGGGTTTGGTTTTGTTTTTTCTCTTCTTTTTTCCCCCCTTCCTTTCATTCTTCTTTTCTTTTCCTTTTTTGTGTAGTACTGAAAGACCTCACGTGTACATTTCACATGCGTACAGACATGTAATCGTTTATAGGAATGATAAGCAGTGTTTTTCCTTGTAACCTTGTGTAGCGCAGCAGCAACAGCACCACCTCTGGGGCCGGCAGACCCAGACTCTGCCACTGGTTCTGGGTTTTAGCTTCTTTGTCCATAAAACGGGACCTGCCCCACAGGGCTGTGGCGAACGTCCCATGTCATCGTGTTTGTGAGTTGTCCAGCACCGAGTTTCCTAGCAAACAGATGTTCTTGTACAGAGACCCTGCTGTAGCCATGGGCCCCGGAAAGGTGAATTCTCGGCTCTGCTCGCGCCGTGAGTCAGCGGGAGAAGTCCAGCAATCACAGCGATGACAACAGTATCAAAACAACAGAGGATTTCGAAACGGGCTCGCACATACGCAAATAGGCATCACTGCCGTTCGGAGAGGGAAGGATGGTCTTTCCCATAAATGGTCTCGGACCACTTAAAAATCCATCACGGGGAAAACGCACCACCCCGCCGTGACCCTCTCACAGACGTTAATTGGGATGAATCACAGACCCCAGCGTGACACGGGAAACCAACAAGCTTCTGTGAGGAGTCAGAAGATGTGGCTTTTTCCTTGGGGTAGGCAAAGGTTTCTTAAATAAAACATAAACATTGTAACTGAAAGGCACTAACTATGAGAGGAAAGACTTTGAAAAGGTAATTGCATCCATAAATCTGACAAAGGCCTCACATCCATGGTGTGTAAACACTCCTGCAAAACAACAAGGAAAAGATACTTCCGCTTTGTAAAGTGGACAAAAGACACGGGCCCTTTTACAGAAGGGGGAGTGCGGCTGGCCGGCGAACTCCCAGGAAGAGTTGGCCGCGTCATTCCTCCAGGACGTGCAAGCGTCCCCCACAGCAGGGGACCCACCAGAACGGCCAAGGGGAGGCTGACCGTGCCTGGCGCCACCCGAACTCAAGTACGTTTCTGGTGGAGATGTAACTGGAATAGTCTCTCTGGAAAACGGCATGGCAGCACCTGCTAACAGAACGTACAGCTGCCCCGGGGGCTGGCAGGCCTGCGCCCAGGTGTGTGCCCAAGAGGAGTGCCCCCGTGTGTCTATCTGGAGGCGTGCGAGTATGTCCCCAGCGCAGTGGGTGGTCACCCCAAAGCAGAAGCAACCCAAATAGTCATCAGTAGAACCCATGACTTGCGGCGGCACGTGGGAGGAACGCCGTTTGTCGGTGGGCGGGCGAATAAGTGTCGGGGTGTTCACACCAAGCAGCCCCGCACAGCCGGAGAGGGGAGCTGGGGGCTCTGCGGGTGAGGCTCATGGGCACACACGGAGCCAGAGGAGCCAGGCTCAGAAAGTACGTGCTGTGGGACCTCTTTGCACCACGCTCAGAGGCGGGCAGACTTCCTGTGCCATGATAGAAGTCCCGACGGCCATTGCCTTGCGGGTAGGAGGTGGCTGTCGACGGCGCCGTGGGGGCTCGCACGTGCTGGGCGTGCTCAGCTGGATGTGGGTGGGGCTCTGTGGAGGGGTTCCGTGGGCGTGTGCGCAGGAGAAAACCCATGAGGGCGCATGCTGCGAACATGTGCGTGCTGTGGCTCCCCCTGTGAAAGCTGTTAGAACTCATTCACCGAGTTACTTCTGGACGTCGGGTCCTGTGCAGCACCTGTCACCCACATCGTTGTGACAGCTCCCTTCGTTGGGAATGTCGTTCCCATTGCACAGATGAGGGAAGTGCAGCTCCGAGAATTGGCCCCTGACTCGAGCTGGTCTGCGTTCTCCCAGCCCAGGGGCGCCAGGGCCAGCATGGAGCTGGGCTCGCCCGACCCCAAGTACCCTGCTTGGGTCCCAGCTCGGCTGACCACACCTCCATGCAGGCGCCTCGTGCGCTCCACGCGGTGTCTCTCCCAGGTGTGCTTTCTGGGCACGTGTGTACGTGGCTGTGTGGGATACACAATGTCACTTCACCCTGTTGAGCATCCAGCACCTTCTCCCCTCATACAGCCCGATTCTGACCTTAGGTAATGATCAGGAGAAACCTCTGAGCCCTGAGATAGTAGCCTTCTCAAAAGACAGGTGCCTGCCCCCGCCTCCTGTAAGACCTTAGTCCTGCGCTTTCCTCTCGGAGCTCTCCCAGGACCCCCCTACTGAGCTCGGGGCTCCGTCTGGCCTACGGCGGTCGCTGTGCTGTCCGCTGCTCCTCCAGCTTTCCCACGAGGGCCTAGGTGTGTGGCTCTTCCCCGCGAGGAAGCTGACCCTGGGTGGACTGGTGCCGTCTTGCACCTGCACGCTTAGTGCACAGTCCACCATGGACCCCCTGGACCCCAGGGAGGATTCTCAAGTGTGTTCCAGAGCATGCGCTTTCTGTCACATCTTCTAAGGAATAAACACACACACGCACGCACACCTGGGACCTCTACTGAGCTCATGTCTTTCTAGCACAAGGTATGGAGTCTCTACAGCTGTCTTGCACATTTTAGAAATTCCCGACGTTCGTCCCACGTCCTGGGGAAGGCAGGGATTTCAGAATAAACGTGGGCATACGGGCTGTGTGCTATTGTAAAAGGTGTCAGTGACGCCCCGCTGCCCCCCCCCACCCCCAGAGAAGTACCTGTGCTGCAGTGCCACCCGCCAGTGCTACCTTGCTCCGCCCACCCTGACGTCAGAAGCCGTGAGTGGCTGGGAGAGCTTTCAGCTGGTGGCAGCCTTGCCTCCCCTGGACTGCGAGGGCTGTCCTCCGTTTGTTGCCGTGTCCTCAGCATTAAACAGCTGACAGACATTCAGTGACCATTAGTTCAGTGTTGTGCTGACATCATTTAAAAACTAGGAAATCTCATAGTGCTGTTTTGCTTAAAAAAGACAAATTGTTTTATCCCAACAATTTAACTTCCTTTTTTAAAGCCTCTCATTGTTCTCTTACCGCTCTCCTATGCAGTTGCAGGTGTGCGGACCCAGTCCTTCTCCCCCGCCAGAGCACACCAGTGTGCACACAGTTTTACAGGCGAGCAGAGGCCTCTCCTGCACCCGTGTGAACTGAGTCCCGTGTGAGGCTGGGGTGCGGGTGATACACAGGTGCCACTGAGCATCCCCCTGCACACACACAGGTACAGGCAAAGTCGTCATGGAAATAGACCCATTCCCAGTGGGAAGGAGACCTGTCCCGTCTAGCTGCGTGGTCCCCCAGCACCCGGTCGGCCCCCCAGGGCTCGGAGCCGACATTGGGGTCGGGTGCAGTGTGACGACAGAGGCAGCCCAGAGTGGGCCGTGGCTCTGTCTCGGTGTCTTGGCAAATAGACTATTTTAAAATGGGCTAAAACGAAACACTGAGGTGTATGCCCTCCAGTTGTGCCCACTTGGCTTCAGCTCTGCGCCCTCAGTGTCCTCGGTCACACCAAGGGTTCGTGTCTCGCGCACGGGTGGGCAGCACTCCTGTCCGCCATCGCGCCTTCGAGTCCCGCCCTCGCGCCTGTGCGCGTGCCGTGCGTCCGGTTCTGCCCTTCCGCTTGCTTCACAGAGCAGGTTGCCCGAGTGCCTGGCGCGGCCGCGTGGGCTGCAGGGGACCAGTCACACCGGAAATGGCCCCGGAGCTGCTCCCGGCCTTCCTGTCCGTCCCGTGAGATGACACGACGTTTTCTCAGTGTTACTGTTCGGGGTCACTCTCAGACGTGTTAGTGCGACCCCGTACAGTTCATGGTGAGGCCAGAAACAAAACCTTGTGCACACAGCTGTTGCCGTGAATTCTTACTCTGAAGGGCCTGCTCCTTGTGGCCGACGGACTGAAGGGCAGCCGTCTGTGAGCGTGACGCTGGGGGAGGAGGAGCATCCCTGGGGAGACCCTGGGAACACATGCTCGCCTAAATACGTCCGCCTTGACGGCCTTCCACAGCATTTGGGAGTTTGCTAGCCTGAGAAGGTGTTTTTAATTTAGAAACAACACAAAATACTTACTTACTGTTATATTACTCTCGTTTTATATTACTTTGTGTTTTTCAGAAAATAATATTTCAGAGCAATTTTACATTGACAGCAAATTTGAGAGGACAGCAGACAGATCCCCCACACGCCCAGCTCCCCTGCAGACTCTCCCCCACGGTCGTCCCGGTGGCGCGAGCATTTGTCACCATTGCACGAGGTCCGCGGTTTAAGGCTTCACTCTCGGCATGGCGCCTGCGCGGGTTTGGCGAGTGTGTGACGCGGGGTACCCACCATCGCAGGGTCACCCAGGGCGGTTCCACTGCCAAGACACCCTCTGTGCTCCGTCCACTCGTCTCCCCCCGCGGACGTGGGTCTTCTTGCTGCCTCCGCACTGCTGCCTCCTCCAGAATGCCCCTGCAGGCTGGGGTCATGCATGGGTAGCTTTTTCGGATCGCCTCCTTCCACTTAGTGACGTGCATTTAGTTTCCTCTGTGTCTTTTCCTGGCTCGCTAGCTCATTTCTTTTTAGGGCTGAATGGCGCCCCATTGCCCGGATGAACCGAATACAGTTGGCCCTTGAACGACGCGGCGCTAGACACACTGGCGCCCATGCGGTCGAAGATCCACGTGTGCCTTCTGCCCCCTCAGAAACTGACAGCCTGCTGCTGACTGACAGCACGGACGGTCGATTAGCACACATTTTGTGTGCTGTGTGTGTTCCACACACTGCAGTTTACGGTAACGTCAGCCGGAGAAAAGAAAACGCTCCCGACGGCGTTTACTGAGAACCCCTGTGTGCCGTGGCCGCGCAGCCCGGCCCGTGTCGCTCGGGGGCCGACCGTCCTCGTTCTGAGAGCCGCCGCCTCTGACGGTGTGTGCGCGTCCTGCACACTGCCGCCGTTTCTCCGCAGGGTCTTGGCATTCTCGACGTCACGTTGCAGAAGCTTTTCATCCGACATACGGATCAGACGGTCAAGTGCTGCCAGAGAGAGCCTGCAGCTCGCACACTCCCTGCCCTCAGACGCTGCCCGCCCACGTGGGCTGCCCTCCGATCCCGGAGCCCCATCCGCGCAGAGCGTTCTGGGCTCCCCCGGAGACACGCTCGGCGCACGGTCTGCCGTCTCGCGTAAAGCCTTCGGTGCTCGGTCCGTGTTCCTCGCCGCTGTCCCTGAGCGGCATCAGCAGGCTGCACGCTGGGCCTGTCGTGTCGGACGGGGAGTCCCCCCTAGTCGTGGTCACAGCAGCCCGGGGCGAAGGCTGGCCTTCAGCAGAACAGGACGTGACACCTGGCGCGAAGTGCCCGCGGCCGTGCCCGCTCGAGGGCTGTGCCCGAGGTGTCGTGGTGAGAGAGCGCACCTCTTCCCACAGAGGCCGTTGTTTGCCGGCTCTCTGTGCGTTTGCCTTGTTAAAGAGAGCGGTGACTTCCGGGTGTGGCTAGGGTGTCCTGACTTCTCCAAATCGTGCCTTTGAATGCGGCTGCGACACGGGATTTATATTTTGTCAGCTGTTGAGAGGCTGGGTTGCCGGAGTCGGACACAGGGAGAGGAGTGGCAGGCGACTCTGACTGATGTCAGAGTCCTTGCCTAACGCGACCTCAGCCAGACTTCGCAGGACGGGGGGGGGGGGGGGGGGGGGGGGGGGGGGGGGGGGGGGGGGGGGGGGGGGGGGGGGCGTCAAAGCGGCGGCGTGTGCTGCAGCCCCTTCAGTGCGGAGACAGCGGCTCCCGGCCGGCTGGGTTTGGGAATGAGACCGTCATTCTCAGCGGGAAGCGTTGTATTCTCAACACTTACTCTTCTAGAACCAACACATTTTTTAAAAAACAAGACAAGAGCCCTCTCGGGCGAGTGTTGGAGCCTGTGAAGGAACGAGCTCAGGGAGCGGGTACTCATGGTGTCCTCACGGAGGGTGCGAACGACGCCACGTGTTCTGCCGGGAGTTCCGTGCCCTGTGCCCTCTCAGAGCCCCGGAGCTGCCAGATGAGGGACGAGGACACCAGGGCTCACAGACCAGTTGTGAATCCCTCCTTCAAGCCAGCTGCGAGGGGTGGGAGAGAGCAGAGGGGCCGCCCATGGGCAGCGGGGCTCTGGGGCGCTCGGGCCGCAGGCACATGGCCAGGCTTGCGTCTGTGACAGCATGGGTCCTGCGGAATGTGGAGGAGGCGTCAGCCTCCCCAGAGTGCGGCCTGGGGCAGGGGTGTTGGGAGGGGAAGCCTGCTGCAGCTTCTGGCGCTCTTATTCTCTGGTTTTGTGCATTCACCTCAGTCCTTCGCTTGGGTTATGGACCCAAATCCCAGAAGTGTAAAAACAGAGCCAACTTTTAGATATCCTCTCCTCCCCCACTCTCCCCATCTCTGGGGTGAACAACCCCTGTGAGGCAGAAAGAGTGGGCTTCGGACTCTGGGGCAGTAGGCTATGAGCCCCGGCCATCCCAAGGTGGCCTGCTCCTCCCAACCCCCACAGTGGCTCTGGGCGCCCGTGAGCTGCACAAAGGCTGCTGAGGAGGGGACAGACCTTCCCTCTCTTCTCTGCGGGGTTGACTGAGTACCGGCGAGAACAGGCTCCGTGCTGGGCAGAGCTTCACTGGGGGACAGCAGCCAGGCCAGGGCCAGATCAGGACGTTGACCAAGCCCCGCCCTGGAGACCTTTGCTAGTACTGGGACCAGCCTCGCTTTTACAAGGGACTCATCTCATGGGAGCTCACGGAGGGGTGCCCTAGTCCAGGGCTGGCAGAGGGCTGTGCGTCCGGGTTCAGGGGGGGACCAGAAAGTGTCCCCGCACTGCCCCAGTTTTTGCGAGAAACCGAAGCCCATCAGAGTCAGTGCTACCAGTGCCGCTCCCCCTCCTGAAGCACTCCAGGCACAGCGGCGCTCACTCGGGCGCTTCCTCGGGGCGGCCGGGGGCGCCAGAAACCCCAGCAGGTTTCCAGAAGAGAGCACGGTGCAAGTGCTGGCCTCCTCTCCCTCGTGCCTCTGAGCACCGCGGGCAGGTGCCTGGGCTGCGAGGGGCTGCACCTCCACAGCTCCCGGCGCCCTTCCCGAACTCCCACGACCTTGGAGCCCGCGGAGCTCAGGAGAGTGTTGAGGGGCTGGGGCAGTGTGTCCTAGCACTAGCTGCCGGCGGAGCGTGTGAACTGCATTTGGCAAACCAGCCTGCCCTTCAGGTCTCAGTTCCGTCGTCCTAATCTTTCACAGCTGTTTATTTTGAAATATCATATGCATACCAAAGAGTGAAAAGAGCACATACATACTGTTTGCAAATAACCATAAAGCAGACATATGTACCCCACACCCAGGTCAGGTAGGAAGTTCTGCCCAGCTTTGCTGAGCCCTTTCCCGTCACAGCTGCTCACGCGCCCAGCTCGGGTCTGTCCCACCCGCCCTTCCGCGGTTAGCTCCGCGCACCCCAGACGGCGGGCTCTGGGGGGCCAGCGTAGGAGTGCGGGTGTGTGGAATCACGGCGTGCACTCGTGTGTCCGTCACGCAAGATTTCGATTGTGCGGTTCACCCAAATCACTGTGTGTGGTTTACTGTGGCGTCCATCGCAAGAAAATTTAACACGTTTCCGTGCACCCAGCTGTGGGTGGACACTCGGCTCATCGCTGCTCCGGGGCTCTGAATTCACACTGCCCTGGGCACCTTCCCACTGTGCGCCCCTCCGGGCGCGCGCACATGTCTCCTTCCAGGGTGGCGCTTCTGTGGCCCGTGGAGCCTCAGCTTCATTGCAGGTGACGCCGGGCCCTTCGGGGCTGGCTCTCCCCGGTCGCACTCCCACCAGCGCAGGCGACAGGTCGCTGTGCTCCGCCATCTTGCCAGCACCTGATGCAGACTTCTAAGTGTTTGCCTCTCCGGTGACTGTGTGGGGATGTAATTTTAATTTCTCTGATTAGAAATAAGCACACTTTTATGTTTATTGGCCACTTGGGTTTCCTGTGTCATGAAGGAGCTGTTCAATTTTTTTTGTGCCTATATTTTTAAGTTGATTCATAGGAATTATTTTATATTCAGCATCTCAAGTCTTTGTTCATTTTTGTGTATTGATAGTCTTTCCCATCCTGTGGCTCGACTTGTTTTCTGTTTTCTTTGTAGTGTTTTTTTATTAAGGCATAACCTACACAGTAAAATGCAGAGCGTGTGGGAAAGATCTCAGCGTGTGTACACCCCCATGTCACCACCTGGGTAAGGACATTCCTCCCCCCGCCCCCACCAGGACCAGTCCCCACAGCTAAGCTCTGTTCTGACTTCTGTGGTGCTGGGATGAATTTTCTCTTCCCTCTGTGGTTAGTGGCTTTTGTGTCTCACCAGAGACCCTGAGGTCATATGAATGTTCTTCTGTATTTTTATCTAAAAGCTTCACAGTTCGGCCTTTCCTGCGTAGATCGGTAATCGATGGGAAGTTACGGCAGAGGCTCCGTGTTCTGAGTTTTCCCCTGTGGCCGTGCTGTTGGCCCAGCACTGACGGGAGCTTCCGCTCACTGTGGCCACTTGTCATCAGCCCTTGTCCTGCAGGCGCGCCTCCTTTCCTGGCTGTCTGCTCAGAGCGCTGGCCCGTCCTGCCCGTCCCCACCCCCGACCTGCACCCACTGCCCTGCTGCCTGGAGTCCACTGTCTGCACGGGCCGGGTGCTGCTTCCCTTCCCATCTGTTCTCAGCCCTGTTTGTGTGAGCGAAGCCTTTCACGGCCCCACCTCACCCAGGCCCCTTTCCTCGCCTCCCCTGGTCCCCTCATGTCAGGGGCCGCTGTCGTGAGCGTGTGTGTTCTGGATGAGACCACAGCAGCATCAGGCCTCCCTGCGGCGGACACTGAGCTGGTGCTGACCGAGCAGACGCACGGACACACACGTGCACACCCTCGTGCCCCGGCCTTCTCTCCAGCCCTCAGCTGGAAATTGGCGGAGCGAGGATGTAGCAACTCCAAGAAACGGAGCTGTGTCCAGCACAGTCTGCGTGGGCCCCTGGGCCTGCAGGAGACACGCAGGCTGAGCCAGAAGGTTGCGTGGTGGCCAAGGCCACAAGCTGTGAGCAGCACGAAGGGCAGTTTGACCCGAACTTTCTGGCTCCAGAGCCCGAGGGCCTCACCCTGTCCTGTGCCGTCAGTGGCCACGTCCACGTGCGGCGTGGACGAGGTCGCGGGGCAGAGGGAAGTGAAGGGGAGCGGCTCAGCTGAGCGCCCTCAGCCTGCTCAGGCCGCAGGGGCGGGGCCGCACCCGCGCTCCTCGGGTGGCCGAGTGCGGTGCCAGGGCTGCGCAAGGCCCTGGGAGACGTCCCTCTGCCTTCCTCACAGTGAGGTTGTGTGAATTGTCCGGAGTTGTCCAGCTTATAAAGTGGCAGAGCGAGAATCTGAGTCCGGGTCTGTCCCAGGCCCCCCTTCCTCCTGCTGCCGCGGCCTCCTGGTTGTCTCCTGTCCCTCCTCACTGCTGCCGCAGAGAGCTCCTGGCTGCCCACGTCAGCCCTTTCGTGGGCCACACGGTGTCAGCACAAAACACGGACTGCTCGTTCCACCTGGAGGCCCTCCGGGTCTGGCCTGGACCTCCCTCCGCTGGCTTCTTCCTCTCCCCACGCACACTGGGCTCCAGCTACAGGGGCTCCCCTGTCACTCCCCTGGTCGCTGCCCGTCTCAGTTGCTGTCCAGTCGCTTTGCCGCTGCTCGGCCGCCCAGCTGCCTGCCTTGTCCTTCCTGGCTCGCCAGGTGCCCGGTTTTTCTTACCCTGTGGGTGCTTGCTCAGTGTCTCCCGCAGGGGCCACCTCTGACCCCCTTGTCCTGTTCCTTGTCCTCCTGTAATCGGCTCTGTCGCAGTGCCTGTCTGGCTTGGGTCTACTGCCGGCCTCCTGTCTAGAACATGCACGTTGCAGGGGCGGGGACCTGGCAGTCCCGTGTCCCCGGCATTGAGCGTGATGGCGTCGAGCTAGTTAAATGAGTGAACAGGTCACAACGACGTTCCTGAGAGACATTCAGGTGTGTGGGTAGCAGTGCTGTTTACGTCTGAGTCCCTTGCTGGAATGCCAGTGCAAGAATCAAGAAGCACACTGTGTACGGAGAAGAGCAAAAACTTGTTAAAGTGTTAGATTTTTATCAACTGAAGGAGGTGGTTTTCACCCCAAAGTGAGTTACTCAGCCGGTTAGAAGTTTTAGAAGAGCCGTGGCAGGGGGAGCGTTAGAACTCCGTGTCAGCACTGCAGCCCCCCGGGTGTTCATTTCCAGTCCACGTCGGAGTTGCCTGCGCGTTACCAGCCTGTGCAGAAGGTAGTCCCGACTTCCCGCTGGACACAGCAGTGCTCTGCCCTTCAGGAGGGTGAGCGAGAGGCGTCGGTGCGCACTGACTCCGCGCGCTGGTGGCTCAGAGGGGAGCAGAGAGCGCAGAAGGGGACGGGCCGGCCGCGTGCTCCTGTGTTTACCCTGCTGCACGGGAGCGTCCTCGGGAGGTGCGCCCCTAGGCAGATCTGAGCCTGTCCTAACCTGTGGGCTGCCCCCTGCTCTGGGCTGCTGACCTTCTGGGAGCAGCTGGGGCGGAGCGGGAGGAGGCAGGCCAGTGTGGCCGGGGCTGACTTGCAGAGCAGGTCGTCCCCAGGTGACTAGTG